>SKCR01005080.1:0-227908 GCA_019454045.1 Zanthoxylum bungeanum
GTCCTCTGAAATCCGGCAACTTTGAACCTTTACCCGGCTCAAACTTCATCTTCTCCATAATCCTAGCCACCCTAGGATCCACCCACTCCTCAAAAGTGGCTGATACCTGGAACCTTGTGAAAGGTAGTATCTCCAAGGCAGCCACGGCATTATCTAACTCGGCCCGGATGGTAACAATCTCTCCTCATACGGGAATCTGATCATCTGATGCAAAGTGGAAGGCACGCCCCCAAGCTTGTGAAACCAAGGCCTTCCCAGCAATAAAGCAAAAGTGGCTGGGATGTCCAGCACTGTGAACTCGACCTCATCTTCAATCGGCCCTACCTTGACCATAGCCACAAAGGTACCCTCAACTCCTCGCTTACTGTCATCATAAGCTTTAATAGTCATACTGGAGGGGTCCAAGTCTGTTGCTTTCATACCCAATCTTGCCAAAATTTTCAATGGGCACACATTGATGGACGAACCGTCATCCACCATCACACACGAAGTTTTCTTGCCCCTCACTTCGGCCCTGATAAATAGAGGCTTATTATGATTCCTCCCCTCCGGCGGGAGATCATCCTCAGAGAAAGATATCTGCAAAGCTTCCTTCTGAACTGACCCAACAAACATTGCGGGGTTGGCATCCTCCGGTACCACAATCTTGCTCAAGGCCTCAACCATAGCCTGTCTATGCTCCCGAGGATGCACATAAGTTCCCAGATACTGACTTGTGCTCTAGTCTTCCTCAATTGCCTCAGCTATATCCCCTTCAGTATTTTCTGCAGCCTCAACCACTTCTCTACCAACCATCCGCAAAGCTTCCTTACCCTTTTCCGCCATGTCATTATAAAAACGACCGCTACGTGTCATTCTCCTTACTTCCTCCTCATCACTGCTAGAGAAATCAAGCCAAAAGTCCTTCTTCTGCTCAAACTCATCCTCACTAGTGCTATCCCAGATTCCCAGGCAAAAGGCTTGAGGGTGAAAGGATTTTAGGACAAGGTCTTCTGGAAGGCCAGAATTGATCATATAGCTGGTGGTGGTACGGCACGGTAGTTAGGTAAGGGGTTTCTGTGTGTATCGGGCTGTTCTGTTTCTGGGTTGGGTATTTTCTTGGAGTCTATGAGGTCTTGGATTTCATGGCGGAGTCGGGCGCAGTTGTCGGTGTCATGGCCTTTTTGTTGGTGGAAGTGGCAATAAAGGCTTAGGTTAATATGGGGTGGTAGGGGATTGGGTAATGGTTTGGTATCTAAAGGTTTTAAAAAGCCCTTGCCTCTTCAACTTCTCTAGCACCTTAGACAGGGGCCTTCCCAGTTGGAAAACTGCCTGTTCCGGATAGCAGCAACTTCAGCAGAAAGGGCTTTGGTTCCCGATGTTCCCCCAATGGGCCTCCTGTTTAGACCATAGAATTTTCTATTCTCGGCCTCTTCTTCCTCAATATCCATGACAGTTTCCCTCAACTGTCGAAAGTCTGCAATCATGGAGGTCATCCTCCTCAACTTGCCGTAAATGGAGGGCTTGGTGCCCTTGATAATCATCTTGATCTGATCCTTCTCCGAAGGCCTAGTCTGCATTTTTAATAACTGGCCCCTCCACCGGTCCACATACTCCTTAAAACTCTCCTCCGCTTTCTGTTTAACATTCTCCAGATCACGGAGTGACAAGTCGATCTCCAAGTCAGTGACATACTGTTTCAGGAAGGCATCAGCTAACTCCCTCCAATCTTCCTTCACCTTCTTCTCCAAACTGTGGTACCATACCACGGGAGCTCCTTCAAGTGACATCCCAAACATCTTCTGTACCTGACGCTGAGACAAGCCAACTGAACTCATGACTGATACAAACTGTCGGAGATGCACCCTCGGATCCCCATTCCCGATGAACTTAGCCATATCTGGCATCTTGAACTGTGCCGGCAACTGTTCCTCAAAAGTCAATGTGTCATAATCCAGCAGATCCTCATTCTTACCCCTCATCTTGCGGGTAACCGACTCAACCTGATCCCGAAGTTTCTGTAGCTCTGTCTGAGACCCAGATACTCTGCCTGCTGCATACTCTGCCATATCATCATCAAAAGCGGGGATATCATCTCCCAATCTGTTCGGAGATTCCTCTTGCCTCACATCCCCAGAATTAACCCCGGCACGAGACCCAGCTATACCAGCCATAGCAGTAGTCAAAGCCTGCAACTGTTCAGTGATCTTGGCGAGACCATTCTCTAACTGATCCATACGGGACACCTCATTATCGGATTCACTCATACTTGTTCTTTTAGTGAGTCTGGTTCCTTCTCTAACCCAAACGGTATCTATGGTGTCTTTTAAGACACAGAGGATGTTAACAGGGTATATGTATGCATGATATGCATAAGAAATATATAACATTAAATCAAATAAAATTATCAAAAAATCGGCCTATCATCATTTTAGAAACTTTTGGGACGACTGTCATAAGGGTGAACCCGTCCCAGTTTAAATGGCACAACGAGTTCACGTCTTACGGCAAAGAGCCCAACTAAATCCAATGATAATATTCCGAAGACAAGCACTCAAGGTGGCCCATCAATCACTTAGAAGCTTTTGGCCCAATAGTCATGAAATACGTTCTTGTCCCAGTTTAAATGGCCCAACAAGCCCATATCCCATGACAAATGGTCCAAATGGATCCAAACGGTGATGTTCCCAAACATAAGCATAGAAGGGAGAGAATGCAAACATAACATAATAATTTTTTCATAATGGCCCATCAACATTTCAGAAGCCTTGGGCCTAATAGTCATACAGTACGAACTTGCCCCAGTTTAAATGGCCCAGCAAGCCCGTATTTTTGACAATAGTCCAACTGCATCCAAATGAGGATGGTCCACAAGCACATACTCAAGGAAATAATTGCTACTTTAACCATATAAACCAGTCTATGGGTGGATTTGCAAGAGTATGGACAAAGGCTCTCACTGGCGAAGGATAGCCCACAACTAGGTCTCCCCACTCAAGGGTTCGAGCGACCAAGTGAGCGTATCCCTTTTTATACACTAAGGTACGTGCCAATGAGCTATGGTGTGTGATAGACTGTCAAATGGATTTCCCGTTGTAGATCCCCCAGAGGGAAGGTGGAGCGAGGCTCACTTAAATACCCAAGCCTCTTAGGCTCTTATCGCTTGTTGTCAGGAATAAACAACGAGTCCTCCAAATTAGTCCATCACAAAGGCTACAAGTAGATGGCCATACAAGTAGATGTCAGGAATAAACAACGAGTCCTCCAAATTGGACACAGAAACTGAGCGACGCCGTTCCTAGGCTCGCGGCCTAGTTGGGAAGGATTACATAACATGGAGTCGCCACCCGGTGTGAACCGGGACAAAGATTTAAGGCCGCACTCACCCCTCGCAAGGGAAGACCTCAAACCGTTGGGTTCGGAATGGTCCCTTACTTATGTCACTTGTAATGAAAGGATTCATGTAATAATTTAACTAAGCTTAAGTAACACTTATTTCCAATAGTATCATGTTTCTAAATTCTTATGTGTGAAATAAAACTCATGTACGCATTTCACATATATCTTACATTTAAATTTGCATGCTAAACATATATCAAGATAGCAACTAGCATACAACTTTACTTGCATATCACATTCAGAAAAAACACAAGCGCACATATTAACCATACAAGCACACATGGTAAGCATACAAGCACACATATGGGCACTTTTCAAGTGGTACGTGGGATTGTAGCCCAAGTACAGACCGCACTACCGTCTATTCAGAATCGGCTACGGAATTTACGTCTGGGTTTCCATCCGATATACCGCAAGAAATAATACTCAAATGTTATCATGACACAAGCATATGAATTGTAATACATCAACATATTTTCATTTATACATGTGGAGATAGCTACTAGGAAAACTATGCATGAAATCTAATGAAAAAGACTCAGTTCAGTGTATTCGCGTTCGTGTAGCGTTCGTAAACGCGTTCGAACGGAAATGAAACAGAATGCTCACGTTCGAGTAGCGTTCGTAAACGCGTTCGAACGGAAATGAAACAGAATGCTCACGTTCGAGTAGCGTTCGTAAACGCATTCGAACGGAAATGAAACAGAATGCTCACGTTCGAGTAGCGTTCGTAAACGCGTTCGAACGGAAATGAAACAGAATGCTCACGTTCGAGTAGCGTTCGTAAACGCGTTCGAACGGAAATGAGACCTGATGCATGATAAGGCAAAATTTATGCGCGTTCGAGTTGCGTTCGGGGACGCGTTCGAACGGACACGGACCTGATGCATGAAATAGGATGCAATAAACAGAAAATAAAGGGGCGCGGCGAAGCACTGCCGTAAAGGTGACCTTTTGGGGCTCTTGATCTCTCAAAGAGAGGACCTTTAGACCAACATGCTAAGCCCATGCGCATCACGTCACACATACAAGACTAGAACCAATCATATCAACCAAGTATGCCCGATTGAACACATCTCACATCCAATCTGAACACACGTCAACCGGCGCGGCAAAGCATTGTGGAAAAGGGGGCTTTTAGCCCCTCCCCATAGGGGATCTCACATCACACTTACTAAGCCCATGCGCTCGATTGACTTATACATACGAAAATAAAGATAATAATATCAAACTAAGTATGCTCGATTGAACGTATCTTGCGTCCAACCGAACATACATCAACCGGCGCGGCGAAGTAGTGTCACGAAGGTGGCCTTTTCGGCTCTTTGTCTCACAAATGGAGGACCTTTGGACTAACTCACTAAGCCCATACGCTTGGTTGAATCATACAAAGATAAACAATATATTGAATTCAAGAGAAAACTAAATAAACAAAAAGCAACACAACGAAAGAGAGATGGTGCCGTTTACTCAAGCGGTACGTGGAGTTGTGGCCCGAGTACAGATCATATTACCGTCCATTCGGAATCGGCTATGAAATTTATGTCCGGGTTTCCATCCGATATACCGCGAGAGTTGACACATCCCTCATTCATCCAATGCCCACAACATATTACATCTCATAATTCATGCATATTTATATACTCAAAAATCACAACACACATTTTAACATTACAATCATACAAGAAATACTTAATAAATAATGCGGAAAAGAAAAAAACAAGTGTGAAAGATACCCTCAGGTCTAACCTTTTAAGCCGTCTCTCGGACTCACGTTCCACGAAGATCGAAAGGGGGGTAAAGCTCCGCAACTTTTCTGGTCCCTGGTTCAACGTCCTAGCTCACTGCTTCGCTGCTTTGCTTATTGTTCGAACTCCGTTCTGCTCCTATTCGGCTCCTGTTTTGCTGCTCACTGCACGGGCTACCTGTTTCAATGTTTTCAAAGAACTATTCCAAGTTGTGTGGGCTCTTAGTGCAATTATATATGGTTATTTTTAAGGTTAACTATGTAGTTTTCTACGTTACTTTTTTTTTAAGGATTTGGGCTGCTGTATAGGAGGCTGTTTCGGTGATGTGTGGGGGGTTTATGGAGGTGGTTTTCAGTGGTGGTTAGAGGCTGTATTTGTGGTTGTAATTTTGGTGATGTGAAGGTGGTGGCTTGTGGAGGTTTCTTTGTTTTCTTTCTTGTGTATGTGTGAAGTGTTTTCTCTTTTTTGCTTGTTTGGTCTTGGGTGTGATTTTGTATTCTGTGAAGGGGAGGATGGCCTTGGTTAGGGATTGTTTATATAGAGAATGGCTAGGGTTGACAAGGGAAGGGATTTTGTGCATTAAATTAGGATATGATTTAGTTTTAAACAAGGAAATCAAAGGATTGAGGGGGGGACAAAATATTTTACTTTAGGAAGTTGTAATATTTAATTTGTGTTGGTTTAGGAATACAAATATTTTATATTGGTAAGTATCTTATTAGATTAGGAAGTCAAATATATGATTGGCTTTAATTGGTTAAGATTGATTTTAATTAGGCAAATCTTATTTTTAGTTTTAGTATATAATATATTTAATTTTAATTGGTAATTGATTTAAATGTTTTATTTTAATGTTTAATATTTAATTTAATATTTAATTATTTAATTTGGGATGTGTTTTATGGGCTTTGGGGGGCTAAATGGGCTAGGTGTGAGGCTAGCAGCAAAATCAGAATTACCGACACCGTTCGAACGCTCCCTCGAACGCTAAACGAACGCCCGCAATCTGTTTCCCGTTCGAACGAAGCAACGAACGCAGCACCAACGAAGACAGTGAGCTTGTTTATTCTGAATTCCCCCTTCCGATATCCGTTTCCCGCGGCTTTCATGACTCAAAAGGTAGTGCCTCCAAATGAGACTCATCATCGGGTTTCACATGCGAAAATGCAATGCCTACAATAACGATGTCTGAAGAACCAGGGTATCACGTGACAAACCTGAAGAAAACCTTTGAGTTATTAAGGAAACATAATCTAAAACTCAACCCGGAGAAGTGCGCATTCGGGGTGGCCTCGGGGAAATTTTTGGGTTACATGGTAAGCTCCCGAGGCATAGAAGCCAATCCACAGAAGATCCAAGTTGTACTAGACTTAAAGTCCCCCAGGACGGTAAAAGAGGTGCAAAGTCTAACCGGCAGATTAGCCGCGCTCAACCGATTCATCTCCCGAGCAACAGACAAATACCAACCTTTCTTCAAAGTCGTCAAGAAGGCCAAGAAGGAAGTCGACTGGACGCCAAAATGCGAGGAAGTTTTCCTACAGTTAAAACAATACCTAACACAGCCCCCGCTCCTAGCAAAACCACTCCCGGGAGAAACCTTATACTTGTACTTAGCTGTATCAGAGCACACAGTGAGCTCGGTGCTGGTACAAGAGGTCGATAAGGTCCAAAGGCCAATATATTATGTCAGCAAAGCTCTGTTAGATGCTGAGACCCGATATCCGGTACATGAACTGGTCGCCCTGTCATTATTACTGCAGCCCCGAAATTACGACCTGTGGACGCTGGTTTTCGACTGAGGTCCTCAATCAGAATTTGTATGTTGGGGGCATTAGCGATCCTGCAAGACAAAGGTAGAGTGAGCGGGAGTAGACTACCCACCGGTGTGGTGGGTGCCGGGGGCACTCCGACGCCCAAGTCAGTAGCATGAAATGGGCAGTAAATATATAAAATATGAAAACAAGGTTTGAAGTTACCTTGACCTCTCTGGGTGGCCGTGAAGGCGGTGATATGTGTCTGTGGGAGTGGGGGGCTCAGAGAGCTTGTGTCAGAGAGCGTAAGCTAGTAAGAGAGCCCCTCCTGAGAGTTGAGAATCTCTTTCCTTTTATAGATTGAAGGAAGTCACTTTACAGTTGGAATATAAGTTGTACACGTGATGGTGGGATCTACAATGTGCTGAAGTCTCTGATGATAGGACCCACAACATGTTCAATACTATCTTTCGATAATGAAGAATCTTAGCATGTGAATTTATGCTTTACGCTAGACAAAATGAGGGAAGAGTGGTTGATGAGTTATCCGTAAGCATGTGGCGTGATTATAATTCAATAGTGCTAGGTTTTATGGGTTTGATTCTACACTATTGGGCCTTACTGTAGGGTTTTGAGCTGTAAAGACGATTTTACCCTTGGCCCAAATTTGGCCCATACAGTTTGTCCCATACTCTTTAAGTCAAGAAGTTCTTGATTTAGAGAGTATTTTATACGTGTCGAACGAAACAAGATGTAAGAGTGCCAGTTGAGAATGCATAGTTCATGTTTCATACGATAGAGAGAATTCAATGTCTTTTGGATTAAGAGTAGTCTAAGTCTTCAACTTGGCTTGGCATGAGCCAGGGGATATCCTCGGTCGACTGAACCAGATAAAGGCCAGGACAATTTCCATATTACTGGTCAAGGACCAGGAGAGTCTTCAAATTTTTCTAGACCAGATGAAGGTCATGTGCCGAACTTGACTCGTCATGAGCCACGAGGGATGTCCCCGGTCGACTGAACCAGATGAAGGTCAGGATAATCCTCATACTACGGGTCAAAGGACCAGGGGAATTTACAATATATTCTGACCAGATGAAGGACAGGTCTTCAATTTGACTCTACAAGAGCCAATGGGGGATGTCCCCGGTCGACTGAACCAGATGAAGGTCAGGATAATCCTCATACTACGGGTCAAAGGACCAGGGGAATTTACAATATATTCTGACCAGATGAAGGTCAGGTCTTCAACTTGACTCTACATGAGCCAATGGGGGATGTCCCCGGTCGACTGAACCAGATGAAGGTCAGGATAATCAATTGACTCTACATGAGCCATGGGGGATGTCCCCAGTCGACTGATTCAGATGATGATCAGGATAACCAATTGACTCTACATGAGCCATGGGGGATGTCCCCAGTCGACTGATTCAGATGATGATCAGGATAATCCTCATACTACGGGTCAAAGGACCAGGGGAATTTACAATATATTCTGACCAGATGAAGGTCAGGTCTTCAACTTGACTCTACATGAGCCAATGAGGGATGTCCCCGGTCGACTGAACCAGATGAAGGTCAGGATAATCAATTGACTCTACATGAGCCATGGGGGATGTTCCCAGTCGACTGAACCAGCCAGATGAAGGTCAGGATAATCCACATACTACGGGTCAATGGACCAGGGGAATTTACAATATCGTCTGACCAGATGAAGGTCAGGTCTTCAACTTGACTCTACATGAGCCAATAGGGGAATGTTCCCAGTCGACTGAACCAGATGAAGGTCAGGATAATCCCCATACTACGGGTCAAAGGACCATGGGAGTCTACAATGTCGTCTGACCAGATGAAGGCCAGGTCTTCAACTTGACTCTACATGAGCCAATAGGGGAATGTTCCCAGTCGACTGAACCAGATGAATGTCAGGATAATGGGTATATTGTCGAATGAGTTCATCAACAAGTTCCAAGATATAGGCGTGTAGATGTAGGCTGAGATGAACATCAAGTCTCAAGTCATAACTATATGTGGTATCTATGACAATTCCCAAACTATATACTAGATTATGTTGGCTGGGATTCATGTCATGTCTCAAGATATGCAAGTGTACTAACTATAACAACCCACAAACTACATACTAGATGATGTTGACTGGGATCATCAATAAGTCCCAAACTATAGACGTTTAGTGTCGATTGGGATCAATGTTACGCCCCAAGCTACACGTTGAGGTGTTATAGGTAATTCTTAATTAGTCTCAAGTCAATGAGGTGTGTCGACTGGGTTTTTCTTTCAGCCTCGAGCTACATATATAGATGTCGAATGTGATAAACACCAAGCATCAAGCCATCCACGCATAAGATCCACAAGTTCCAAGCTACGCTTATGTAGATGTCGAATAAGGCACACATCAAGCATCAAGTCATATGCGCATAAGATCCACAACAAGTCCCAAGCTACATATGTAGATGTCGAATGGGACAGAACCAAGCATTAAGCCATCCACGCACAGGATTCACAACAAGTCCCAAGCTACACATGTAGATGTCGATTGGGACAGACACTAAGCATTAAGTCATACATGCATAAGATCCACAACAAGTCCCAAGCTACACATGTAGATGTCGAATGGGACAGACATCAAGCATCAAGCCATACATGCATAAGATCCACAACAAGTCCCAAGCTACACATGTAGATGTCGAATGGGACAGACATAAAGCATCAAGCCATACATGTATAAGATCCACAACAAATCCCAAGCTACACATGTAGATGTCGAATGGGACAGACATCAAGCATCAAGCCATACATGTATAAGATCCACAACAAATCCCAAGCTACGCTCATGTAGATGTCGATTGGGACAGACACCAAGCATCAAGTCATACATGCATAAGATCCACAACAAGTCCCAAGCTACACATGTAGGTGTCGAATGGGACAGACATCAAGCATCAAGCCATACATGCATAAGATCCACAACAAATCCCAAGCTACATATTGTAATGTCAACTGAGACATCCTTAACTAGTGCCAAACAATACACTAATGTCGAGTGAGACATCCTTAACAAGTCTCATGCCTTACTAATGTCGACTGGGATATTTTAAAAGTGCAAGCCATACCAGGTAATGTCGATTGGATGCACACGCCAAGTCCCCATATAGTGTCTAGTGGAATGTCTTCACACCAAGTCTCCATATAGTGTAGTGTCGACTGGAATGTCCCTGCAAAGTCTTCATACATACATGTCGACTGGAATATCTTCACATCAAGTCCTCATGTAGTGTCGAGTGGGATGTCTTTCCCAAGTCTTCTTTATGCATGTCGACTGGAATATCTTCACATCAAGTCCTCATGTAGTGTCGAGTGGGATGTCTTTGCCAAGTCTTCTTTATGCATGTCGACTGGAATATCTTCACATCAAGTCCTCATGTAGTGTCGAGTGGGATGTCTTTGCCAAGTCTTCTTTATGCATGTCGACTGGAATATCTTCACATCAAGTACCCATGTAGTGTCGAGTGCACGTCGACTGGGACGTTCCTCTCATTCTGAATCCAAAAAGTTCAAGTGTTGAATGGAGTATATTCACAAACATACTCGTACACACGTGTCGAATGAAGTTCATATGAAGAATTCACATCCTTGTGTCACCTGGAAAATATCTGCAATCATTTTATACACGTATGTCGACTGAAGTGACTATATGATCTCTTCTTCATAGGTATGAGTCGACTGGAGAATCTGTATAAATTCATACAAATATGTCGACTGAAAGAAATACATGAAACATTCTCTGATGCTTGTTAACTGGAATATATTTGCAACCATCTTATATATACATGTCGTATGAAACAATAACATGAACAATTCTCATATTTGTCGACCGAGATTTACCTGCATAAATATTATGCATATATGTCGACTGAAAGAAATAAATGAATAATTTATTCACACATTTCGATTGGAATATATATGCAACCATCTTATATATACATGTCGTATGAAACAATAACATGAACAATTCTCATATTTGTCGACTGGGATGTACCTGCATAAATATTATGCATATATGTCGACTGAAAGAAACAAATGAATCATTTATTCACACATTTCGATTGGAATATATATGCAACCATCTTATGTATACAATAACATGAATATTTCACATTTTTTTTTCGACTGGAATGTCTCTGCATAAACTCCGTGCATATATGTCGACTGAAAGAAATACTTGAATCATTCATTCATACATATCGACTGGAATATATATGCAAAATCTCGTAATAATGTCGACTTTATACCTGTATGTCGACTGAAGTGATTATATGAATCCTTAAGCATGTCGACTAGCGTATATTCATTTCATAAAGACATGGATTAGAACACATATAAGGTTCCATATAAGTATGTTGACTGAAATATTTCTGCAAAGGTTCACATACGAATGTCGATTGGATTCTTCACTTACGGCTCAATGTACGCATGTTGGCATAGAATTATGCAGTGTCGATTGAAGTATATCCATAAAACTTTGTGTATAGGCATATCGACTGAAGTAATTACATAAATACCTCGTGTATGCGAGTCGTTTGAAGAATATCTGCAAACACTTATCCCTGTATGTCGACTGGAAAAGTTGATTGGGAAGTTGAGGAGATTTTTTTTTTAATTGCTTATGGAGGGTTGTTTTGGAATTCACGTGACTTGATTCTCTTCTCCTGAGGTGCGTAATCGTTCTTGGAGTATGGCTAGCAGTGTGGTCATTAGATCTGATGTTCGCTCACTTCTAGAAACCATGGTTGGCTGTGTTTTAGGAATCGTAGATTGGGAAATCCTTGCCTGCTATGAATCGCTAAGGCCCCACGGTGGGCGCCAAATTATGGACGCTGGTTTTCGACCGAGGTCCTCAATCAGAATTTGTAGGTTGGGGGCATTAGCGATCCTGCAAGACAAAGGTAGAGTGAGCGAGAGTAGACTACCCACCGGTGTGGTAGGTGCCGGGGGCACTCCGACGCCCAAGTCAGTAGCATGAAATGGGCAGTAAATATATAAAATATGAAAACAAGGTTTGAAGTTACCTTGACCTCTCTGGGTGGCCGTGAAGGTGGTGATATATGTCTGTGGGAGTGGGGGGCTCAGAGAGCTTGTGTCAGAAAGCGTAAGCTAGTAAGAGAGCCCCTCCTGAGAGTTGAGAATCTATTTCCTTTTATAGATTGAAGGAAGTCACTTTACAGTTGGAATATAAGTTGTACACGTGATGGTGGGATCTACAATGTGCTGAAGTCTCTGATGATAGGACCCACAACATGTTCAATACTATCTTTCGATAATGAAGAATCTTAGCATGTGAATTTATGCTTTACGCTAGACAAAATGAGGGAAGAGTGGTTGATGAGTTATCCGTAAGCATGTGGCGTGATTATAATTCAATAGTGCTAGGTTTTATGGGTTTGATTCTACACTATTGGGCCTTACTTACTGTAGGGTTTTGAGCTGTAAAGACGATTTTACCCTTGGCCCAGATTTGGCCCATACACGACCCTACTTCCAAACCCATCCTATTGGGGTTTACACCGATTATCCTCTGAGACAGATTCTACAAAACCGGAAGTTTCCGGCAGGCTAATGAAGTAGTCGGTAGAGTTAAGTGAACACGACATTTCTTACATCCCAAAAACAGCAGTAAAAGGGCAGGCCCTGGCAGATTTTGTTGATGAATTCACCGAACCCCAGATCTTGACCGTAGGGGAAGACAAATGGGAGATGTCAGTGGACGGATCTGCCAGCTCACAAGGCGGTGGAGCTGGGATCGTGTTGAAAAACAACATGGGGGAAGAAGTATTGTTCGCCTAAGGTTCGCCTTCGAGGCCACTAACAATGAGACAGAGTATGAGGCCATTCTGGCCGGTCTCAGGCTATGTGCGGCGGTGGGAGTCCACGACGTAGCGATAAGAAGTGACTCTCAGCTAGATGTTCAGCAACTGAAAGGCGAATTCCAAGCCAGGGAACCGAGTATGATAGCCTACTTGGCTGAAGTAAAAAGGTTAGTAGGGGGAATGAGGAACGTACACTTTGAGCAAATCAGTCGAGAAGACAACTACGAGGCATATTCCTTGGCACGGCTCACGTCCTCAATAAAATCAGAGAACCCCAGAATTGTCCCTCTAATCAGCCTCCGAGAAAAGAGCGTGGGAGAACTCGAAGTAAAAGTATTGGATGAAGAAGACAAAACCTCGTGGATACAGCCAATTAAGAAATATTTGGAAACATGGGAGGACCCGAGGACAAGAAGGAAGCCAGGAAACTAAAATTCAAAAGAACCAAGTTCTCCCTGATCGAATGAATGTTTTACCGAAGAGGCTACACAATACCCCTCCTAAGATGTTTAGCGGAAGAAGAGGCTGATTATGTACGCAGGGAAATTCACGGGGGTATCTGTGGGAGTCACGCCGGAGGACAATCGATGGCCTTTAAAGCTTTAAGGCAAGGGTTCTATTGGCCAACTATGCACCAAGACGGCATGAGAGTAGCCCGGAAATGCGAAGGATGCCAGAAGAATGCCAATATTCACCACCAGCCAGCAGAGCAGTTAACCACCCTGTCCAGTCCCTGGCCATTCGCTCAGTGGGGGCTAGATATCATCGGACCAATGCCAAGGGGACGGGGACAGGCGAGGTACGCCATTGTGGCCATAGATTATTTCACCAAATGGGTGGAGGCCGAACCCCTATCCACCATCACAGAGAAGAAGGCCACATAATTTTTAAAGAACATTATCTGCAGGTTCGGAATCCCACGGGCTGTCATCACCGACAACGGAAAATAGTTCGATAGCAGGGGATTCAGGAAACTCTGCGAAGACCTCTAGGTCACCTTAAAGTTCGCCTCACCACCCACCGCAAATCAAACGGACAGGTTGAGGCGGCGAACAAAACAATCAAGGCAAATCTTAAAGCTCGGCTCGGATCCTGCAAGAGCTTATGTGTCGAGGAATTGCCGGAAGTACTATGGGCACACCGGACGACCTATAAAGATTCTACAGGGGAGACCCCATTTTCCTTATCATAAGGGTGTGAAGCAGTTATTCCAGCAGAGATCGGGATAACTTCCCACAGAGTCCGTCATTTCGAGGGCGAAAAAAATGAAGAGCTTATCAGAAACCACCTCGACCTGATCGAGGAAAAAAGAGAGAAGTCAGCCATGAGGACAGCGATTTATCAACAAAGAATGGCCCGCTTCTACAACAAAAAAGTTCGAACTCGCGTCTTTCTCCCGGGCGACCTAGTATTAAGAAGAGTCACTCTGAACACCCGAAGGCCGGAAGAAGGCTCGTTATGAGCCAAGTGGGAATGGCCCTACAAAGTTGCAGAGGTGGTAAGGCCGGGGGTCTACATCTTGGAACAGCTGGATGGCACGCAATTAAGAAAACCCTGAAATGCCGAGATGTTAAGAAAATACTTTCAATAGATTCTTTTTTTTTTTGCAGCAACCCGACAAAGGGATAGGAGCTCGATGTAAAGTCTTTCTCGAAATATCCACAAAGAGCTGTAAGAAGGGCAGTATGCCCCCGAATATGAATAAAACTTTCTCTTTTCAAAAAAAAATTTCACCCGCTCTCTTGATTAAAATGGAAAGCCCTATTCAAAATTTCGGGGGCACACTCGACACAATAATCCGGGGTCAAAGCACCAAGTCCGCAACAAACCGACCAGACTAGCAAAAATCAAGGGATAAAAAGCACGACATGAGCACAGAGACCCTTCGATTTACAGGGGACATTCCGAGACAAAAATCACAAAGAAATGGATACCCCCTGAAAATGGCCTTGCCAGGCCGGTTTGGAAAGGACGGAGCAGAGAATGTGACCGCATATATTTCACCCGCCTGATTAAAGAGAAGCATAGCACGGGGAGGGATGATACCCCCGTGGCGTCTGCTTGCTCCAATGTTACCGAACACAAGAAGGAATATGCCCTTAATGTCTCGGACACTTTCTGATCCCCACTACTTGATCATTCGGATCCAAGAGAAGCATAGCACGGGGATGGATGATAACCATGTGGCGTCTTCTTGCTCCAGTGTTACCGAACACAATGAGGAATATGCCCTTAGTGTCTCGAACACTCTCCGATCCCCACCTACCTAATCACTCGGATCCAAGCATAACCCCCGTGGCGTTTGCTTGATCCAGTGTTACCGAACAAAATGAGGAATATGCCATTAGTGTCTCGAACACTCTCCGATCCCCACCTACCTGATCACTCGGATCCAAGAGAAGCATAACACGATGATGGATGATACCTCCGTGGCGTTTGCTTGCTCCAGTGTTACCGAACACAAGGAGGAATATGCCCTTAGTGTCTCGGACACTCTCTGATCCCCACCTACCTGATCACTCGGATCCAAGAGAAGTATAGCCCGGGGAGGGATTGTGCCCCCATAGCGTATGCTTGCTCCAGCGTTGTAAGGAGGAGCCCTCGAACGATACACAGGCTCTATGGAGACCTGAAGTATAGAGGATGTGCCCTTACCATTCTAAACGCTCTCTGATCCAAATCCTGGTTCGCCGGGACTCTGAATTGAAAGATTCAGAATTGTGTTTTGGAGACCTCGGACAGGACGCTGTTTTGAGGCATCCGTGTTGTTGTTTATACTTGCGAAACGTTTGTTTTGGGATGAGCGCTAAGTCGCCCCCGCCTTTTAATTTTATTTTTCAGAGTTTTGTTTTTGTTTTTCTCTGGTCTGGTAAGGGGACGCCCGTGCCAGACTCGGTAGGGCTTCAAAAGGTTGATTCACTTCCCTTCTGAATGAGTCCCACATGATTAATCGGCTCGGATCTGGATTCGTTCCGCTGAGGCCACTTGATTAATCGACTCGGGGCTGGATTCGTTCTGCCGAGGCTATTTGGTTAATCGGCTCTGGGCTGGATTCGTTCCGCCGAAGTCAGATTTTTCTTTCCGGCTCAGGTCTGCTCTTATACCATCGAGACCGATGTTTCTTTTCGGCTCAGGGCTGAATTTCGTTCCCCCGAGGCCACTTTGTTTCTCTCAGCTCGAGGTCGGGTTACGTCCCACCAAGTCCATCCACTATTCGACTAGTTCGGGATTGATTCTCGTCCACTGAATGATTTCCTGTTCAGTTCATGTTATCCCCTCACAGGACGAGTCTCAAGTGTTCGTTTGAAGGGAGTCGTGCATAGGAAATTACGAAGAACATTAGAAAAGAAGAGAGAAACACAAAAATAAATTTAAACAAAGTACGAAATGTTGTTACAAGAAAATAAAAGTTTACACATTGTCCCATTCAGGTTACCCCTTTTCAGTCAGCCCGCGCAAGGGCATGCGGTTCCTCCTCAACGGGCTCAGAAGACGGAAGGCTCGGCTCGGCCTCAGGAGGTGGGATAGTAGCTCCTACATCGACAACTTGGGAGGCCCCGACAGTTACGGCTTCAGAAGCAGGAACAAGAACCTCAGGCCGGACCTCTTCAGGAGCAGGAGCCTCAGATCGATCCTCTTCAGGAGCCGGGGCGATCGTAATTGGATCAGGATCCATCACTTCCTCGGAAGAAGGGAGAGCCATTCTTTAAACTCCTCTTCTGAGATTTCCCCCTTGCAGAAGCGGATGGCCGCATGGATAGGCCCCATATCAAGGTTGGGCAGTATCATCAGAATAATTTCAGCACAATCACCGACCCCTTCGAGACGGATGGATTCCCTCTCGACCTCTAACTCAAGTTCTCTTCTCCTAAGCTCGGCACGGGCCCGTTCCAATTCCTCGTCTTTGGCCCTCAGCTTGGATTCAACACTACGCACTTCCACATGCAGGATCCTGTTATCAGTCTGGGCAGCCTCCAAGTCCTTCTTGGCAGCCTCAGCATTTTTCCTCTCTAAAGAGGCAGCAGCCCGAAGAGCTTTGTTTGTTGTATGAGCCTCAACAGCAGCCAGCTCCAGATTTTTTATGTTCTCTTCCTTGCGAGCCAGCTCGGCTTCCGTTTCAGAAAGTCGGTTCTGAAGCCTCTGAGCTTGGCCACCCTCAGATAGAAGGCTCAGGAGAAGATCCTTATTCTTGGCTGCAAGGTAGGTCGCCTGCCAAAAAGAAACAGAGAATTAGAAATCAAACTAAGTTATGAACTCAAGGCGGAAATAAGAGAAGAAAAATAACTACCTTTGCCATCTGAGAACACAACAAGGTCACCACATCCTCGGGAGAAAGATCTTCGTATCTCGGAATTTTGGCCGGAGCAACCGCCTCGACCAGCTCATTCATGGCCGGCACCAGATGAGAAGTGGCCTCCCGAATGTCCTGAATGAGGTATACGCCAAGAATCACGGCGCCTTTCTATTTTTTAGAGGAACCCTCCGGCACTTTTTTCTCTTTCCGGACGGGCTGCCTCTTGCTCAGGACCCGTTCCTCCTCCGCCTCCCGGACCAGCTCGGATTCCTCCGCCCCGAATTGACGCTTTCTTTTTCTAGTAAGTTTTGACGGGCTGGAAGTTCGGACGGAAACTGTTGGCGATACCCCGGAAGGTGAAAATAAACTTTGGATAGCCAACGGGGCCGCTTCTTCAGTCACTCCCCTGGCCTCAGCAGTCGATGGCCGTCTTCGAGAGGATCCGGCCCCAATCTGGCCGGTCTTCTTTGTCGCACCAGCCAGCTGATCAAGATACTTTGGCCTTTTCGACATACCTATAAAACAAGAAGGGTGGTCAGACTAGAATTTGGGCAAATTCAAAACTATCACCATGCCAAGCAAACAAAGGGATAGGTTAGGGGGTTAATGAAGCCTACCTATCAGCCCCTGGACCTTCGGAGGAGCGATCTGAATCAGGCCCGACTCAACAAAGGTCATATCATTGACCAATTGCTTCCAATGGTCGGCATAATTCCGAGCCCAGCGCACCCGCCCCCGGACCTGATGGGAGACCTTGGGAGCATCCCTCCAACAAGCTGGGAGGAGTTAAAGAAGGTAGGATCTAAGCATAAAAGCTAAGGGCAGGAACACTAAGGGTTAGACTCCTTACCTCCCGCTATGAAAATATCCGGAACCGAAACATCCTCTACATATGATCGCAGAATCCGTCCCTAGTCTCTGGTGGCCCAGAACCAAAGATCTTTGAAGTTTTTGTTGGAATCAGGGAGTTTGCGGACGACGTTAGATGAATCGGCGTAAGCAGAAAGATAGTACCAGCCATGATATGCTTTGGGGTTGGCCTTCAACCAATATAATCTCTTCACCTCTTCCAGGGAAGGTTCCCCAATCCCCGCCCGGTGCCAGACCACATGTAAGCCGGCCAAAATCCTCCAACTATTCAGGCTCAGTTGACAGGGGGCGATCTCCATCTCGGCAAGCATCCAGGCGAAATAGCGTTGCATTGGCAGCCGAAGTCCGCACTCAAAAAAAACCGGAAGAAGTGCCACCGAGCCCTCATCAGGTTGACTAGCACGATCCATCGGATCGGGGACTTCAAGGGCGATATCTATCGGGATATCATATCGCTACCGGAGCAGTGCTAGGTCATCTTCAGTTATTTTTGATGGACGATCCATATCCAAAGACGAGCAGTCGAAATCACCTGGCTCTGGGTCCATTCGAGGTACTCTCTGATGGTAAGAATCTTGTTCAATTTCAGAGGGGTGGGGGTAGTGTCAAGGTCCTCTATGCTTGGAGCCCCCGAACTCGAGGAGAGCTCTTCAACGGGGGTCGAAGGTCTAGCAGGGTTTGCATAGGAAGACCTGTTGTCAGACATCCCTGACATCCAAGAAATAAAGAGGGAGAGGAAGTCAGTCTATAGCTAAATTCTAAAAACGGCAAGGGATTCCGGGAAGGCTAAACCCATGGGTTCTAAATGCCCTAGACAACATTAAACAAGCCATAAATCTCTCCCTAGCAGCACAAAACCAAAAGCAGAAAAAAAAAGGGATGGAAGACGAAAAGAAAGGAACAAAAGGGAGCAGGATTCGCAACACATAAAAAAACAACAAAATCCAGAAGGTCGTTCAGAAGACTTACTTGTTTCCTTTCATAAGGGTTGAGGATTGCTCGGAACGGTCTGGTCGTTCTGAAGATTAACTGGTCGCAGCTAAAAATGAAGAGTTCTCGTGGTTGGAAAGATCGAAGAATTCGCGAAAGAATGCGATGGAGTTTTCTCTGTTTTGTTATAGTCTGAACGGTGCACTTGAGACCGTTAGATCAAACAAGGGCGTCAAATGTACGCCGCGTGTCATCTTTAAAATGATCTTTCAAGATTAGATGGATGGCTGAGATTGGACACCTTTTTTAACTGACCATAAACAGTCGGATTGTTTTTCTTTTGGCGGGAGATCGACGGATGGTTGACAAGTGGCAAGCTCCCGTTGAACCCTAGAAGTGATTTGATGGGCATTTAAACGGATGCGACGGTTGCGCGTCTCGAGAGGCAAAATTTCAGAAGGGCAATAAGGGAATTTCACCTCGGTAGGAAGAAAGTCAGGCCGAGCACCTGAGACAGACCGATCAAGATAAAAATATAGGCCGACAAAAATTTCTCCCTCAGAAGATCGGCTACTATGAGTTCATCCGCCGCACCATTCTTGTGTAGTTCCCGGCATCAACTCGTATAACTCGTTGAAACCGAGAACTAGGGGACAGATGTTGATGGTATTTTTAGATCCTATGTTAGTTAAGGAATACGCCAGGGGTAGGAGGGTAAAATCCCTTCTTGGTCAAAATCGTTAAAAAGCCGACCCGACCACATGAGTGAGGGGCCGAGCACTTGACGATAGGTGACCGACCACTTTGGTTCGGATTACCGAGCATTATCAGATCGGTGGCAGCATTCTCAATTCAAAGGACTATCATGACCGACCTCATGAAGACCGACCTCGTGAAGACCGACCAGATAGCGAGGCGTGTTCAGGAAGGTAGAGCATCCTATTTTCTCGGATAAGGTGACAAATTATCCTACTTTCACGGGGAGAACTGATAAAATCAGTATCTTAATGGGACAAAAGGAGTAAAGATAGTTTGAAATTAGGAATCATTGTGGAAGAAGAAGATTGACTCAACTGGGAACCCTTGTAAAAGAAGGAATCTGATTTCTGTATTATTATAAATAGAAGGGTAGAGTATGTGTAATGTGCATCAGAATCAAGAGGAATATCACTACGATCAAGCTTGTAAACCTAAGAGATATCAGAGAAGTATACCTCAGTAATAAAAATATCATTCGGTTCGTGTCCGTGGACGTATGTTGGATCTAATCCGCCGAACCACGTTAAATCTCCTTGTTGATTGGTGTATTTATCTGTCTTTTTGCTAAATTTGCTTTTGGTTCCCCCTTAACCGAACAAATTCACTATTGAGAGGAGGATTGTCTCGGGAGTAATATTATCATATTTCCCTGAGACCAAAATCAGCCGTCAACGTATATTTTAAAAACTCGATTCCAAAAATTCAGGCTCCCCTAGGAACAAACTCATCTGTTCTTTTCAGTTCACAGTAATAATGATTAATGAGGGACCTTCCCTTCGAAGAACTCATCTGTTCACGTTTCAATAATTTCATTTAAGCCCTATAAACACGATAAAAACTGAGGATATTTTGCAAGATATTGACTAATTTTCCTGCCCATTTTCTCGGGAAAATTGATGCTGGAAGCATGGAGAGGGTGACAGGCTGGAAGGCCAAGTAACAGTTCATAACTAAGATATGTGAGACAGCATTACACGTGTCGGTTTTTGTGTTCGTGAAGTTGAGATGAGGCCACCTCGGAGCCAAGTAGTTCCGAAACAGTATTATCACAATAGTCCCTACACTTACAGAAAAATAATGTTCGAGTCCGTAAAAGAAATATATCATTTGTAATGGATATAAACTTTTTCAAAAAAAATTATATTGACTTAATTGTATTTAATTTAGATAAAATTACTCAAAAATAATTTCAAGTATTTTTTATTAAAAAAAATAATAATAACTGCATTTCCGTGATTATTTCGCTAAATCATATCAAAATCATAGTTTATGTCTGATTTCCTCTTCTAACTTTTATTTATTTTTAGTTTAACCAAAAACAAATCTCAATTAAAATTTGGGAATGAAGGAAGATTTCACAAGTTGTATCACATTGAATTGGTAAAAAGATTGAACAGAAACATTAAAAGTCATTTTGACTATTAAAATTTAGTTTGAGTTAATGTCAAAATCACGATGACATGAAGAATATTAAAATATGAATGCCAAACTTCCGGTCCATGGACTTTATATAATTACTCATTTTGTTTCTATTTGATAGACTGATTTATTTATTTTTACATGGATTAAAGAAGTTTAATTAATGTAATTAAAATAATTAATTGAATTATTATTTTTTTAATATGTAATTCATTAAAATTACCCATTTTAACTTCCTTTTTAATAGAAAAATAAAAAACGATTTGCTCATGGGTATGCACTATCCACGGATATTATAGTAGTGTCCATATTACATACATATAATACATTAAAAGTTTAATTTTAATTTTTTTTTTAATTTTTTTTTTTTTGTGAAACGCAGAATGCAATAAATTATGATCCACAGATTAGGCCTAATACATTTACAAACCCTTCATCATCATTCATCACTCATCACTCATTTCTGTAGTATGAAAATATATCATGATTAGAAGAAAAAAATTAGAAGTCGCACTTCATATTATCAAATGTAACCACCATTAAAATCATTAAACATGAAACGTTTAATAAACGGGTCGATACAACACGATATTTTAATACGATTAATAAACAGATCAATTTCGTGTTTGACACGAATACACGATTATGACATGACAACCCAATTAATATGATTACGTGATTAATACGTTAATAGGTACTTATGTTGTATTGACATGATTACACGAATATTATTCGTGTCATAAACGAATAAACATTTTAAAGTAACGTAACATAAATAAAACACAATTAATAAACAAATTCAAATAATACGACAAAATTATTAATTTTGTCAAATTATGTCAGCCTGAATATCAAAAATTCGTATCCGGTGTAATTATATCGTCACTCATATTCACACCTCTAGAACAAACAACTGACTAAAAAAAGGATCGTGTTAATAGAAAAGAAAGATGATCCATTTTTATTTTCTCCTCTCCATTCCTAATTGACAACTTATCAATAATTTCAGTAGTGGAAAATCATCGAATTTCCCGGCTAACATCTGTACATAAACATAAACTTCACCTCTGTGATTAAACAGTAAGTGATACTTGTAATATTATACCAGACAAGATTTTGATCAAAATCTTGCTTTCAAGGAATTGACAGCAACTGTTCAGAAATTGTAAAGAAGAGTCGTACAAACCAGAACTGGCGCCATAGTTTCATCCCAACTCAGTCATTGCACTTGCGTCGTCATTGCAGCTTCAGTTTTTGGTACATCCTCATAACCAAGTCTCATCTCTTGTATTTTCTCGTCAACATTCTCCGAGGAGGAAGTTGTTTCATCCAACTCGTTATCAGAATCCTCGGAATAGCGGTCTGACGTCAATGACTCTGACTGTGATGATTGAGATTCAACCAATGGCTGTTTAGTTGGTAATGAACATCCAGAGTTCATTGAATCAGACTTTTTCTTATCATCGGCCCTCATACGTTGGGCGTATGCTTCATAGTCAAACCCAACTGTGTTTCTCCCCCCAAAAGCAGAATCCAGTTTATCAATATCAAAGAGGGCTTCCATTATTTTCTGGCTATGAGGATCGTTAGAATAGGCAAATCTCACTTTCTTGAACGTCTTGGGCTCAAGGAACGGTTTCACCACCTGCGACAAAAAAAAATTCACTTAATTTTCCCTGTATAATATAGTAGTACATGGGAAGTGGCCTAACTCCGGAGATCCAATTTTACTTTATTAGTTGTTTCATTATTCGAAGGTTACCCATCTTTGCATAATATTACTGCCCATTCTTCATTTTCATACAAAGGAGTAAAAAGAAAAAGAAAATATGGTCATCTCTCTAAGAATGTTTTGAGACAGTGTCACCCATCAGGCTAAAATATATGGGGAAATCAATAAAGCAAAAAAACTAGACAACGACATCAGAACTGATATTCGAAGCAAAGGTTCATCTCTCCTTTCTGGATAGGGATTGAAAGAAGAGGTCCAATTATATTCAGTAGAAAAGATTTAGTGCTCAATAATTGTCTGTATCATATTCTCCACAGCAGCAAACCAGCAACTCTAAAGTATGCTTAATGGAATTGGAGGGTTGAGCATAACTCAATTATACAGTCAATCACTCGCACACAAGATTTATATTGTAGCCACAATGTTAAAACTCAACATTCCAAGATTATATAATGGAATAGTGACATACCTTCCAAAAGGATTCAAATACTTTTGGGGGATTATAGAGGATTGCCAGGCCCAATCTCTCAGGGTAATGATTTTGCAAGACATTAGCTGTTTCCCGAGTCACCTTTACTGACACACTCCCCATTGTCCATCCTTGAAAATCGATTAGCCACACCATTTGCTCCCTATTAGGGTTCAAATGCATTAAGGCATTTTCCATGCAATACACCAAGTACTTGATCTGCCCCTCTGTAGAGCTTGAATTCTGACATTAAATTGTTAAAATTCCTCATCATCAAACTCACTATAGTCATTGCGTAATGCTACACATACATAGTTGGGATACATAATTTGTATCCTAGGAGATGTAAGATTATCACGTTAATGATGAAAAAAAGTAAAAAATAAAACATGGCAAGTTTTGATTGGTGACACGTCACTTAGGATTCAAATTATGTAAGTATAGTAATGCTGTAATAACAACGGAAAGAACCACGTTGAAATATAGACCCATCTACCTGGAAACCAGGCCTCATAATAAGAACAGGCCTTTCTAATTTGTCGAAGAAATTAGCTCTGTAAACTTTCCCTGTTTCCGCTTCTTGAGCAATATCTTCCTAAACCAACAACAAAAGGTGATTTTAATGTTATATCAAGTAATAATTTTAGCTGCAGATATAGTTCCATTAGCAAAACAAAAAGTAATCTGGCAAGTTGCTTTAATGTTTTTGTTTTATCCTTGATATGGTGGTAATTGGTAAAACATCAGTGTTTAGAAGAGCACAGCTAGAGTGTGGTCGTGAAATAAGAACCTACTGGGCATCCATGTTGTAGCAATAGAAAACTATTCAGCCAAACAAGCAATGCATGTTGAATCCAAAGCTTAATTAGGTTCAATTTGATCACAAACACGACCAACTCTTTCCATTTATTCCTTTGTTTAGATGTTTTTTAAAGTCAAGAAAAGTATATTAATTTTCCAAAACAAACTATTAGAAAGCATATATGCATACCCATACGATATTCTCTGGTTTGTATTCCAGCCTCCACTTCACGCTTTCTACCAACATCTTGCTTGTCTTCTTTGTGTGCCAGTTCCTTGCTCTAAGGTACCTTGATATCGAGTCATCCGAACAAAGAACTGGGCATTTATCAGCAATAGGACCAATCATCTTTCTAACCTCATTTATCTGAATCAAATCAAATTCAATCAGTTGACTTTCTAAAAGTGCTCTTTCAATCAACTCCACAAACGCTTTCTACCTAAAATAGAAATTTCCCTCCCAACTCTAAGGTGGGAACAAATCCACAACCAAATATTATGTCAGTGTGTTTCATTCATGATCCCAGCACAATTCTTTAAAAAAATAGAACAACAAAACCGACTCTTTTTATTGTTCTTATAAACTAAACTAGTTATGGGTTCTACTTGAAAACTATTGTTGTAAACTCTTAACCAAACACATTTCCTTGAGAATCTAAGAATCTTTAGTTTTTGGAAACAAAGAACTGTCTCGGCATCCAAGCAAACTGGTTAAATGACAAATCCAATTATTTAGATAGGAACAAAATGAAGATACAAATACGCAAAATCAACACAAAAGTGCAACTAAAAATAGTAAAATCCATGTGAAAATAATAATGAGCCTCCACCAAATAAATAACCCAAAAAAAAAAAAAAAGCCTATCACTAACAACATATCAATCAATATTTTGATGCATACTTTGGCTTGCTGCTCTTCAGGTGACGGAGATTTCTCTGCTCCACATCCACGCGACTTTCTCGACATCGTTTCCGATTACACAATAACCTCTAATATCCAAAAAAAAAAAAAAACAAGGAAGCAAATTTACCAAAATTCAGCCAAATTATTTCAAGTCATATAATATTAAATTATTAACCATGAAAAAAATAAATAAGATTTGGACTGTGGAATGCCAAATTAACATAGAAAAACCAAACAAATTTCTATCTCATCACGTCGAAATCAAGTAAAAATATATTTTTTTTTTGTAAAACCGTAAATTTCGTTTATGAATGAGAAAATAAATCGCAAATAAATATTGATTAAATTAAATTATCATGATTTAATCTTTGAAACACACAGGAAGCAGTAAACTTACCTCTTTCTTCAACAAGCTGTGGCTTCTGTATAAAACGAAAATGAAACCCAAATTTTAAATAAATAAATGTAAAAAAATAATAATAATTATTATGAGAGAAAAAAAAATATAAAAACTAGATACCGTAGAATTGAATTATTTGGAATTAGAAAAATCAGCTTGATATTGCTAATGCCTGGCGAATTTATTTATTATTAAGCGACGATTGTGACCAGTAGGTGATACGGCAACCATACGACGACACGTATCTTATGACAATGGACTTTGTGTTGGTGGCAGATTTGGAAATTTGATTTGATCTGTCGCAAGACAAAACGACTTGTCGGACCTTGGGAAATTTTGTCCATTTTTTATATTGATTTTGATTGCTGGCCCAATTTTTTTTACTTTGTACATTTTCTAGAAACCACGTTTTCGTGTGATTGCACCTGTTTTTTTTTTTTTTAAATAAATTTTATTTTTCCTCTTAAAATTGTAAACTGTCTGTGTAACATTTATTTGACATTCCGGCCTATAATGTTTGTTTGTTATGATTTTTAATAGAGATAAAAGAGTTTTTTTAATCATAAAAATTCTTTTTAAATTTTTACTGAAGTTTGGTTGCATTTTAAATAGATTTTTGGAGAATTAAAAAAATCATTTTGCCTCTACTAACAAAAGCTCAAAATTTGGACTTTTGTTAGTGGAGATTTTTTTAAATATTTAAATTTTCTATAATACCCTTATTTAATTTAACAACATTAATTCATTTCTTTCATAACATAATTTAAAAAAAATTATTTAATAAAGTAATTTTATAATATTTAATAATTGCACTCACTTACAGTCAAACACCTAATTTTTTTTAATCAAAAACTCTATTTCTAAAAGTCATATTAATAAAAATTATACTTGAAAAGCTCTATTTGAAAACGGAGGCATAGAGTAATAATGGATGAGTTCACTTTTGATGAGTTGGCTTGTTGGGCATGGTATTCAGCATTCTGTTTCAAGAGATGGTCATAATAAATACAATTTCCGGCTCGTATTGAGGAGTCTCACTGTGCCTCGCTCTTAAATCAACTATATTGCGGGTCAGATATGAACCCTATTCAAGATTGAGCATCGACTGATGAATTTGGGTACTCGGTGTGTGTATATATATATATACCTCAGCTTCACTACTGCAATTTAGCTGCCGAGTCAAAATCTTGTGATGAAAGCTTCACAGGAACTGGGGTTGATGGGGCAGATTTTCAATTGCTTGGAATGGATGCTTCATTGGTTTTGAATATATATATATAATATCCTTGGAAAATGGTGTTATGAAGGAACATCTGGTAAATTTTGTTAAATCATGCATGAATCCATATCCAATAATCTTCCAAATTTATTTTAGGTGTAGTTTGAAAATTGGTATAAAATTACATATAAATTTTAAGTGAAAACTATTTGTTTGTGGACTTTGAGTTATTTTTTTACTATAAATTGAGAGCTCAAACCATCCCAACAAGAAACTTTAAGTAAGAAAGTTTAGAGTGTAAACTCCAAATAAGAGAGCTTAGAGAGTGTAGTTAGTGTGTAAGATTTTTTTTGGTACAAGTTTTGTAATCCTTGTAAATTATACTCTCTTGTAATAATATAGAGTATTTATTTTTCCTCATAAAAACACTCTGCTCTGATACTAGTAATAGAGAGTATTTATTTTTCCTCATAAAAATACTCATCAGTGACCAGAGAATCACATCAAGTGGTATCAGTAGTTTTGATTATACATTGGGGTCCTAAAACCGAAGAACAAAACTCAGTTCGGAAAATTCGGGTTTCAGGAAAGTTCTCAAAAATCAGTTTTGAGCATACTATCAGCTTGTTCACGCCGAGACGAGCACATTGATATTTTCCGACGATCAAACGGAGCCCCAGGGAAGCCGTACGCACCTTCCAGAGAGCTGCTCACTCGCCGCCAGCCGCCGGCCACGACACGCACCTCACGCGCGTTCAGAGGTTGAAGACACTGACGTGTCACACAGTAAGCGCCACAACAACACACAATCAGCACCACGCTAGCATATCTGATATAGTCAACAACACAGTCAGCGGTAACGTAAGCATTCCGGTACAGTCAGCTGCCATATTATCAAATCTGGAACAGTCATCACACATGTCAGCTTTTCCGGTACATTTAACTACCACATCAGCAATTTCGGTCCAGTCATCTCCCACATCAACAATTCTGGTCTAGTCAGCTTTTCCGGTCTTGTCATCTGCTACATCAGCAATTATGGTCCAGTCAGCAGCCACGTCTTCTCCCAAGTGTCAAACACGTCAGCATACTTGGTAAATTTCATTGAGCCTCTTAAAGTCTCTGAAATTTATAATTTAGCCTAAAAAAGTTTAGAAATTTATGCATCGGCCCTTGAGTCGAATTTGAACTAACGAATAGTCAAATCCACCATTTTTTACTATTCCGGACGTAGCGATGACATTCGATTTGTGAAAAACATCCCTAATTTTGTCCTATTTTCATTTAAACTTAAAATATAAATGGAATATTTCTCTTCCGGTGCGATGATCAAGCTGACAGCAACCAATTTATCTCTCTAGAAACCTCAGATGATTGATTTTTTACACTGCAAAAGATTTGTTCGATATAATTGAGGTGAAGGGAGTGAGATCGTGTTCTATTAAAGAAAGTGACTGGAATAAACTTAATAACAGAAATCTCGGTCAGATTAGACAGTGTCTTCTACCACATAACACATGATACATATGCTTACGAAATATGGATAAAGCTGGAATACATGTACCAGAATAAGACAGGTCAGAATAAAGCTCTGTGAATGAGGCGTTTGGTGAATTTAAAGTTACAGAGTGTAATTTCCGTTGCAAAACTCACCAATGAGTTCCAGAGCCTAGTGAATCAGCTGTCTGCAATAGACATGCAGCTGAGAGATGAAGTACAAGTCCTACTAATAATTAGTTCTCTTCCTGATAGCTGGTAGACATTGGTGGTTACTCTCAGCAATTTCGGTCTATGAGGTAAACTTACCGTACCTATGGTAAAAAAATGACATGTCGAATGAAGAGTCCAGGAAAAAAGACTTTGGCTTAGAACAGACAGAATCCTACATCACGGAGACTCGAGGAAGACATCGAGGAAGAGAAAGAGGGAGAGGCAGAAGTCCAACCAGAGGTAGATCCTCAGATGGAAGGATGCCTTCTATAAGTACTACCATTGTGGCATAGAATGACATTTAAAGAAGAATTGTTGAAAACTGTAATGAGAGCAGAGCCAAGGTAATCATCAACCGAAGAATAACAATAGAGAGACACTAGTAGTTGTCCAAGGAGATGTAGCAATATGCTCAATGCAAGAAGAGACATGCCTTCACACTGCAACCCAAGATGTTGAGTTGGTGGTAGATATTGTTGGGGTTTTGGGCGATGGGGCACAACGGTAGCGCGGGTCCGGACGAAATCGTATTTTAAAACTTTTCAAAATACCAAATAAATTATTCAATATCTAATATGAATAATTTATTCATATTTCACCTAAACCTATTTATTTAATATCAAATATTAACATAAATATAGTTGAAACTTTCGCGAAACTTTTACGAAAATTGATTTTCCGCAAAATGGCCTAAAACGCGTTTTTGACCGAATCGACTACCCGACACTTATGGAAACTGTCAAGGTCATCTCCAATAGTGTCGGGGCAGTTCATGGGCTGCCCGAACAGTGACAGATTTATTGTTTGGATAGCCGTCACCTGGTTGGCTCAAAATCCACCCGGTAACGCCGTTTTTGGCCGTTTTCGCTTATTTCAAGTCGAAAATACTTTCCGATAATTGTGCCAACTCCCAAAACACATCCATTACATTCATATGACATCAAAAATATCTCAGAATTTCCAGTTTTGGTAGATCTGATATGCAGAATGAAATTCATCAAAATTCATGCTTTAATTCCATTTTTCACCAAGATTAATCTAATTAATCCAACACCAAAGAAGTCCTACCACACATGAACAACTCTAGAACAATTCTAGGCTATTTAGAGTGGATCAAAAACTCTAGACTGCAACTCTTCAACAATTGAATAAATTGGATTCAAATTACATTAATTCCACCCAATATCTACTTCACACATGCCTTATCTTCCATCTCCAACAACCACAAACAAAAGCCCCAAATTTTAAGGAACCCTAGAACATTTCTAAGAATTCAAGAAAACAAGAAAAAAAATCAAAGCTCAAGAATATTTAGGATTACCTTTAATCTCAAATTTCCCAAACTTTTTTCTTGAATTTTCATCATTTCCAAGCTTGAATCATCAAGCAAATATGAAACCCATTTTAACCTTTTGAGTTCTCGACAGTGGCTGCTTAAGATGATGAAGAAAAACAATTCTCTTCTTCTTAAATAAGGTTGACCGAATTATGAGAGAGAGAGAAAGGTATTTTGTTATTTTTTTTATTTAATCAAATTAAATCACCATATACACTTTATAATTATCCAATCAAAATGGACATAAATAAAGTGTATTTAATTCATGCCAAGTCATCCAATAATAATTCAACACATTTCATAACTTTTATGAAATACAAATATTATTTAATCATTTAAATATTTAAATAATTAATTAATATAATTATTATAATATATGTATTTTTATTTACAATAAATGATAAATGCATATATTTATGGCATGTGTCAAAATCTCATTTGACGAATAATTAATGTATATCTAATCATATTATGTATCAAATACAAATACATAATAATTATTAGCGGACAAAATTCCCTAATGCATGTGTTATCGTTTAACCGATTAAACGATCTGAATTAACTCACTTAATCCGGTGAAGTATTATGAATAATCTGTATTATTCATATCGAGTTGCCCAAGTGCTCAACGAGTACACTTCATATTGTGGGACTCTCTAAGTTTAGGTTTATCCATCACGAAATCCAATTTCGTGTCCATAATCCACTCACTCATGGATTATGACGACCATGGATAATCTCGCTAAACTATGCAAGTCGAGGTCATAGCTTACGTATAATCCCTCTGTCACAGGTCATCCGTATTATACCTGTGATATAGATCAGAACGTCAAATCTGTTCGGTATAATACAATCGACTTTCAATTTACGATCACGAAATAACACTCGGAACTGGTTTCCGACGTTATACCACGACCAAGGATTTACTAGATCGTAAACACGTGAGGATGCATATTCTGTTGGACAATTATGACCCACATCATCACTATTTGTAAAAGACATTGTGGTTTTTGTACAAATTAACTATGTGACAATGTAAATTGCATTTTATCATTTTGTAATTAGATTACCTGAATATATAAAATGATAAAAGTCCTTATGATTAGTTCCGAATTAATTTAGAATTAATTCGCAAGCGACGTGAATAGTAATTTTGCTAGGCATAATTATTTAATTAAATTTGATTTAATTACGTCGCAACAGAAAATTCGTTAATTCAGAATTAACGAACCCGAGCCCGGAAGTGTTTGCGGGCCCACTCGGATTTTGAATTCAAGTGGGCCCACAAGTCACATCACAAGTCACATCACTTAGTCACTTTACCTAACTTTTTGGTGATGGAATTTGGTGGGTTGTTAGTGACTTGTCCAACACACCAATTTGTGTAAGAAGTGAATGACCTTTACCAAATATTTGGTATATCTTTTTTCTTTGATTTTGGAAATCAAATTAACAAGTCAACACATTCACTCATCTCTCTCTATTCTCTACCATTCACGCCCAAATCATTTTTTCTCTAAAAAACTTGGCTTGGCCGAGAGTTTCAAAGAAGAAGGTGAAAAATTGTTGCAATTTTTCAAGTGCTAGCACACATCAAGGAATCATTCAAAGTGAGCTTGGAGCTATCACTCAATGAGCAAAAAATTTTGTTATTAACGCATCCTACAAACCGATAAAAGTGAGTATATTTCCGCTTTATTTCTTTTAGTATTCACATTATTTCATGCTTGGATTGATCTTGGGATGACCTTAGAAACCCAACATATTCCCTGTACACAGGACTGACGGATCATATCTTCATACGCAGAGGATATCTTGAGCATCAGTCCATACCCAACGAACAGGCGGAGGTTTGATCATGGCTAGATCGTTGATGTGACTGCCATCAAAGTGTGGAGGATAGCTCATATATCCACGGTGGTATCTCAAGTCGAATGACCACTATGCTCGCTCAAATCGAGAAGGTTCCTATTGACATTGGTGTACCATCTATTAGGAAACCTTCAGTGAGTCGTTCAATGTCTTATCAAATAAACACCTACATGTCTATATGATTCTCCAAAGACTCATGGTTCACTGGGATAAACCATCGGACCAAATCACGATATACACATGTACTGGTCTCAGCGGATTTTACTAACCGATCCGTGTTAGTAAATCTTAACCAGGAACTTTATTTAAGGATATACAACTAATAGTGCGCTTCCCAATGTCAATTACAAACTACGTTATAACTGCGCACTATACTGTAAATCCTAGGGTCTTTGTCTAATATACACGTATCACTGAACCAGATTCAGTTGCAATCTAATCGAGATTAGATCGAATAAGTGTATTAAAGACAAGGGTGCTACCAGTAAAATTAGTAATATTATGGAAAATTGAACCGCTCGTATTAATGAATCGGACATAAATACGATCCGGATTGGCACTCGGAGCACCAACCCTAACAATTTCTCTCATTTGCTCTAGTGCCAATCCATGGTATCCTATACACATCTCAATGTGTATCGCATACTCATGGCCCTCAAGAGCTCACCAGCACTCAAGAGGTAGGCAACAAACAAGTAAGTCTGCTTTAACAAATTGAGTCTGTCAAATAAACCCAACCGTTTTCCTAAGCCAGCATCATTCATATTTTGCAGAATCCAAATTCCACATCAATATGACTCAGACGCTATATCAGTATTGTGCTATAGCCACTGAGTTGTCTATATATTTAGAAATCAAATCCAAATACTATGAGACAACCGCAAGCTCTATACTAATATGAAAACTTCTAATCTATGAGGTCACTTTGCAAACTTCATAAGTCAATACTTCATAAGTTGCAACTGATTCCACTAGATTAGTAGAATCAATAGTGACACTCACACTGCATCTTTTCTGACTTTATATGACATAGACCATCTAATGTCATAATTAGAATAAAAACTAATCTGACCTAATGGTTGCTGACTAAATTCTCCATGAATTAGAAACTCGTTCTTAATATCTCAAAAATCACAAAGAACATATTTCAAGATCCATCATATGGTATGCAGTATATCAAAATAACTCGTAACAATTATGATTAAATTGATATCTTTAATCGCACATAATACAATATTATTTACGCCATCATCCTATGATGCATAAGATTAACTAGACATTCTAATCAATCTCTCTTTCGACAAAGGACCCATCATTTACGAAAGATGAATAATATATACCTAAAAGACACGTTAACTGTCAGACAGTTACACTAATTGTCATACATATAGTCTTAATGTGTCCTTTACTAGATCATATCTAATATGCGACTAATAGGAGTATCTCACAAGTCTCTCAGTTTTATATCTTATATAAAACTATATATCAAATATATCAGAAACTACTCTCACTGCTTTCACGGAGAAAAAAAGACTTAGGATATAAACAATACTAGAAATAAGTTTGTAAACTCCCACTGACCCTACTGACAAATACATATTCTCTATACTTCGATAAAACCAGACAATCTGACTGATATCAAAATCAGAGAACACGGATTTCTGGAAAGTTCATCTGAGTCTACAATAGGCTCCATAAGCTAGTATATCAAACTGTGATATTAGCAGAATACAAACTCTAGGGCCATTCTAGAATGAACTCTTCAAACAAAGAAATCACGACGAATATCTCATTTGAAGAAATAATTCAAGAACGCCATTTTGCATTCTTTAGCCAAAATACAGTTTAATATCAACATTAACCAACAAATCTCTAATTGTTCAATTAGTGCGACCAGAGAGAGGTATTCTCAGAATCTACAATAGGCTACTGAGGATAACCTTTCTCATTGTCATACTATAAAGGTCAAACATTTATCAAGCTCAATGTGCTTTTGTTGCGCTAACAATTTGCACATTTTATGAATGATTCATAACCAAAGCCTAATCAAATTCTAAACTTGATCGCAGTAAGCAATGAACAATTTTAGATCCATGGTTCAATGCTAAGTTCCGGAATCGATATCAAATATCGCTCCCACTACAAGTTATAGGATAAATTTCTTCGATAAGAAAATAATAGAATCATTAAGTATCAAATACTTTGTAAATGATTCTGACATCCTATTGTACTTATATGGAAGTTGTCTAAGTGTCTTTTAATCTTATTAATTATGTAGTTCCACTATAGTTTATCATTCTCACATTTGACTTCAGTAAGTCAAATCTTTTCTGCAATCTTCAACATCCAATGTTAACCACCAAGTAACAAGACAATTTTATTGCTCAGGATCGTAGAAAAGATATTCTATCAAATAGAATATAATATTCCATTGAATAAAATAAATGATAAACTTATCACTCGTACCTCACAGACACAAGTACTTTCAATTATATAACCATTATACAAAGGAAAGATTCAAATCTCAAACTTTTCAGGATTTAAATTTTCTACTTATACACATCATATATGTAACTGTAGAAACAAATGGAACCTTAACTAAAGAGATGAATAAATGTTAATGGAGCATTATCCCAAAAGCATTGAAAACCAATTCGGTAACACTCAATATCAACGAATCAAATCATATAAGATTCGATAACTCCCACTGACCTATTTCATCAAGATGGAATCGCAGAAGTTTACTATTGAGTAAGAATCACATTCATTTAATAACTTTAGAACTAAATTGCCTTAAATTCATGTGTTTGATCAGATCAAACATCTTCGAACAATTCAAAGACGCGCAATGAATTTCTAAAGATACAGTTTTCAAAATACAAATAAAATATTTTTAAACTATTCAAAATATTCTATCCGAGTTTCATTAGAAACATATTGACAGTTCTTGAACAATTCAAGACATTCAACATGTTCTCTATTAGAAACACGTAACTAAGTCATGACAATTCATTAACTGAGTTACGAAGCAAAGAAAACTATACAAAGAAATTTCTAATTCATTAAATTACATTCTTCCAAAGCATTAGTTTAATAAATCTGTGGTCCAATGACGATTATTGGTTAAATGAGATTTAATCATTTCCTGAATACAATATTCATTAAATGGATAAGGATATGTGGTGTGAACTCATATCAGACCATCTTTAACCATAAGGAACAAGAACAAGCATCCAATGCTTTTACGATAAAATCTCATAAAGCATGGTTCTAAGTTATTTAGTTAACCGAACATTTTTTTAATGTTCATCTTTCATCAATAACACTACTATTCGTCTTAAAATATGTAACAATTGTTTATACAGAACAAGTAACTATCCAATAGTCACAAGTTCTGATATCAAATATCAAAACATTTATTAAACATTATTTTAATCAACTAGACGGGAGATCCGGTATCCAATACCTATAATTGTCGTATTGTGAGAATCAAAATTCTATATACACAATTATATGCATCTCCTTTCTTAAGCTTTATAATTTGCGTTCAATTATTCACAACAATTGCAAATAATTGATTAGCAAACTGTGTCAGACACGCGACTTCTAAAAGTCACTAAAAGCAAAGAAACGTCATTAAAAGATAAATAAATACTAAAGAGGTTTTCTTAATGCCAGTCAAGAATCTCGAGACATGAACTATTCAAGTCAATTCTTACTGCATAAGAAACAATTCTAACTAGTCTATTATATCCTAAACCAAATATCTATTTAGATTACCTAATCGTGACTTAGAAACTAAGTCACAAACCATCTCGAATTTCAAAAAAATCGGAACAATAGTTCCCGATGGTTTCAACTAATCTAACAATATCTAAGTTTACTGTCTTTCTAGAACCTATTATAGAATTATGCTACCAAAAGTAAAGTCAGAAAACCTATATATTCAAGTAATATACTATGTAGTGGATTAGAAGCATAATTCTATAAGCAGTATAGAATAAAGGAAAAAGAAAGCAGTAAATTCCATAAAATTACGCACTGCTGAAGTTATGGATTTTTAACCCAGCAGTGTCTCCCACTACTTTAAGTAATACCGTAATCCCCAACGGACAACGGGAATTCAATAATTAAATCGAATTCCATAGTGAGAGTATGATCCCATGAATATATTTCGACTCACAGCTTTAGCACGTTCTCGCATACGTATATTCATTAGGTAGACAACTCATTGTCAATCACTCATCAGTGACTCCTGGTTTTGGTCCTGACTGTTTCTCGCTGTGACAGCTTTGGCACGTTCACAGGAAGGTGTATCAAGGCTTCACTTGTCAATGACATACTCAAGCTACCGGTGTAGTCCTGACAGCTTTGACACGTTCAGGATTTCCACTTTCACTTGAATTTATCTAGTATCAATATACAACCGGTATGGATAATAATCCTATAACTACACCCTCATAGCTTTGGCACGATCTCGGATGCACTTATAGAAAAATACCTATAAACCGTACTGACAAGACGGACCAAGAAACATGTATCCAATACACGTTACTTTACAGCCATATTTAAAAGCGGGGATTTTCCTACGGAAGTTATACTCTACATCCAATGCAGAATTTTAATCTAAATCATTTTCTAAACATTTCAATTCTACTTTAGAAAACATAACACAATTTAACTATTAAATTTTTGTTATATTTTTGTTAACGTAAAACCGAAAAGTAAAGAAACATATATAGATTACAAGCTTGTGTGAACAATAAAATTGGATTATATATCATATATCAAACATGAATAATGTAATGGATGAAGCATCAGACCCGCTCTGATACCATTTTTGTTGGGGTTTTTGGCGATGGGGCGCAGCGGTAGCGCGGGTCTGGGCGAAATCGTATTTTAAAACTTTTTCAAAATACCAAATAAATTATTCAATATCTAATATGAATAATTTATTCATATTTCACATAAAAATATTTATTTAATATCAAATATTAACATAAATATAGTTGAAACTTTATGAAACTTTTACGAAAACCGATTTTCCTTAAAATAGCCTCAAACACATTTTTGACCGAACCGACTACCCGACACTCAGTTCATGAGCTGCTCGGACAGTGACAAATTCATTTTTTGGATAGTCGTCACCCGGTTGGCTCAAAATCCACCTGGTAACGCCGTTTTTGGCCGTTTTCGCTTATTTCAAGTCGGAAATACTTTCTGACAATTGTGCCAACTCCCAAAATACATCCAATACATTCGTAGGACATCAAAAACATCCCAGAATTTCCAGTTTGGGCAGATCTGATCTGCAGACCGAAATTCATCAAAATTCATGCTTTAATTCCAATTTTCACCATGATTAATCTAATTAATCCAACACCAAAGAAGTCCCACCACACATGAACGAATCTAGAACAATTCTAGGCTGTTTAGAGTGGATCAAAAACTCTAGAATGCAACTCTTCAATAATTGAATAAATTGGATGCAAATTACATTAATTACACCCAATATCTACTTCACACATGTCTTATCTTCCATCTCCAACAACCACAAACAAAAGCCCCAAATTTTAAGAAACTAAGGAACCCTAGAATATTTCTAAGAATTCAAGAAAACAATAAACAAATTTTCCAAGCTCAAGAAGATTTAGGATTACCTTTAATCTCCAATTTCCCAAAGTTTTTTTCTTGAATTTCCATCATTTCCAAGCTTGAATCATCAAGAAAATATGAAACCCATTTTCACTTTTTGAGTTCTCGGCAGTGGCTGCTTAAGATGATGAAGAAAAACAATTTTCTTCTTCTTAAATAAGATTGACCGAATTATGAGAGAGAGAAAGGTATTTTTTCATTTTTTTATTTAATCAAATTAAATCACCATATACACTTTATAATTATCCAATAAAAAATGGACATAAATAAAGTGTATTTAATTCATGCCAAGTCATCCAATAATAATTCAACAAATTTCATATGACGAATAATTAATGTGTATCTAATCATATTATGTATCAAATACAAATACACAATAATTATTAGCAGACAAAATCCTCTAATGCATGTGTTATCGTTTAATCGATTAAACGATCTGAATTAACTCACTTAATCTAGTGAAGTATTATGAATAATCTGTATTATTCATATCGAGTTGCCCAAGTGCTCAACGAGTACACTTCATATTGTGGGACTCTCTAAGTTTAGGTTTATCCGTTACGAAATCCAATTTCGTGTCCATAATCTACCCACTCATGGATTATGACGACCACATATAATATCGCTAAACTATGCAAGTCGAGGTCATAGCATACGTATAATCCCTCCGTCACAGGCCATCCGTATTATACCTGGGATATAGATCAAAACATCAAATCGGTTCGGTATAATATAGTCGATTTTCAATTTATGATCATGAAATAACACTCGGAACTGGTTTCCGACGTTATACCACAACCATGGATTTACTAGATCGTAAACATGTGAAGATGCCTATACCCTGTACACAGGACTGACTGATCATATCTTGATACGCAGAAGATATCATGAGCATCAGTCCACACCCAACGAACAGACGGAGGTCTGATCATGGCTAGATCATTGACGTGATTCCATCAAAGTGTGTAGGATAGCTCATATATCCACGGTGGTATCTCAAGTCGAAGGACCACTATGCTCGCTCAACTCGAGAAGGTTCCTATTGACGTTGGTGTACCTGTTGGACAGTTATGACCCATAACGTCACTATTTGTACAGATTATGGTGTTGTTGTACAAATTAACTATGTGACAAATGAAATTACTCTTTTATCATTTGTGATTAGATCACCAAGATGTATAAATGATGAAAGGTCCACATGATTAGTTCCGTAATCAGATGATATGAGACAGTATCAATCCATAAAAATTTTAATCATTAAATATCCCTAGTCGTAGTATTATCGAGATTGTACATCGATAATGCGGAATAGACTAGTATTACACTTGTGCGCGTTGTGAGGGCATAACAGCATGGTTCTCATATATTTGGGTATAGGATACTCATGCAAGTGTAGTAGGAGGTTGTGTTTTACCGATGGTACGGAAAACAGCTTCGTTCTGGATAGACCCCTCGAAATTCCATTGGTAGTATTACTATGTGTCTATGGAAGTCCGAATCAGGGTAGGTGTATTTGGTCTTAACCTGAGACATGCACCGCTAATACTTGCGTCAGTCAATGTACTTTGGTTTTGGTCGTCCAGGGCTTTAACAGGTTCTGTGTACGCCTCTTCTGGGTATATTGAGAATCGTAGTGTATTGGGTGTGATGTCGAGATGGAAGTGTCACTCCAGTAATAATGGAGATGATGATCACGTAGGATACGGAACTCGTTCTCTTATATGCTGCAGCTATCGGGATATTATGACTAGGTCATGTTTATCCGATTATAGAGACTAGTTACCAGAGTTCCGATATGCGCTTCATACGGGACAGACACATTTCCAGCCACTGGCCTTGCACGTGACATCTGATACTGGATCGAAATACACAATACTACGTATACTACGCCTTATATATATATCACATATTCCTGTAAGGATATTTCTGGAGAATTGGGTAGGCATGGCGCTTTGCTAGAAGCCAACCTTGTCTTGTAAATCGGTACAAACGTAGTACTAGGTACTTACGTGTTCGGATAGTTCGACGACCGGATTTACTGCCAACATATTCGGGGATCTCATGGGTCGCTTCCCGAAGATTCACCGATGACGTATGACTCGCACTTTATTAATTTAAGATTAATTAGTAGAGAGAGAAAATTAATCTGGGATTAATTACGGAGATATTTTATCTGGGATAAAATATTAATAAAGAGAGAGAACGATTAATTTGGAATTAATCGATAAAATAATATATTCTATATATTATACGAAATTGGATTTCGACGCAGAATTGAAATTAGATTTTAATTCGGGCGAATGAGTTAATTTAGAATTAATTCGTTAGTGACATGAATAGTAATTTTGGTAGGTAAAGTTATTTAATTAAATTAGATTTAATTTCATCGCAACGAAAAATTCGTTAATTTGGAATTAGTGAACCCGAGCCCGGGAGTGTTTGCGGGCGCACTCGCATTGCGAATTAAAGTGCGGCCCACAAGTCACATCAAGCGTCAAATCACTAGTTAATCAATTGATGTGATGTCTAGTCACTTTGAGTGATGTGACAACTTGTCATTGTGATTGATGGTGGTAGTTGGCAAAGCTTTAATGCTTTGACTTTTTGGAAAAGGAAAAATGGTATATGTTTATTTGTTTTTTGAAAACAATTAACTAATACATTTTTTTTGTAACAACCAACACATCTCACACTCTCTTTTCTTCTCTCTCTCTCTCTCTCGCCCAAAAGGGGCTGTTTTTCTTCCTAAAAATTCTGGTTTTCACCGAGAATGAAGAAGAACCAATAGGTGATTTTTGCGGCAAAAATTACCGAGTGCTAGAACACTTCTGGAGTCTTACGAAGGTGATAGGGAACTGCACACGTGAGCAAGGAATCATCAACCAAAGCTTGGAGCTAGAAGGAGGACCATGGCCGAAAATGGGGGACATTTTTCAGCTCAAAACCGTGAGCCCTGTGAGGGAAAAGCTTGAAGTTTTGTTCTTCGTCGCATCGCTCAACCGCTCAATGTAAGTATTCCGCAACTTCCTTGATGTATTAGCACTTATGTTTCATCGCTTTATTCGATCCTCGGGACTTAGAGAAACCCAACAATGGTATCAGAGCGAAGTTGAGCATGAAACTTGAATTTATGGTTAAAATTGGGTAAATTATATTTGGGCATGATTTGATAAAATTACTTGATTGAGTATGCTTAAATGATGTTTAATTGATGTTTGATTGGATCAATTTCATGAAAATTTGATTGGATCCTTTTTGCCCAAAATGTTGCCTTGGCCGAAAGGTATATGGACCCTAAATGTCTTGGTATTTTGTTTGTTTGATCATTGGATGACTTGAAACAATAGGGTAATATTGATTTAAGATTCAATTGGATTGGATTTAAAATTGGACATAAAAATACCCTAAATGCCAAGACATGTGAAGCATGAAATGGGTTTGATTTTTGATTCAATTGTGTTGGACACTAATTGTTGATAAAGAGCATAATTAATTGTGTAAATTAATGTTTTAGAAATGTTAATTTGGGTGATTAATTATGACATTACACTTTGAGTAATTAAATTGTGAAATTGGAATTTAATTATGTTTGGCCAAATTTGGAATTGAGCTTGAAAAGTTGTTATTGGGCTTAAATGGACTTGGTTGTACCAAGATTGGTTTAGGCTAAATTGGTTGGATCCAATTGGGCCCAAAATCATATCCATAAAGTCTAATTATGACTTAATGGACCTTTAATCTTTAATTGGGCCTAATGGGCCTAAATTGGTTTCTAGGCATATAAGGGTGATTCCTTTAAATGGGCTTTAGTCTTTGGGTTTGACCCAAGTCGACCAAAAGTCCATGCCTTAAGAAATTAATTAAAAGCTCATTGGACTTTAATTAAATTAACATTGGATGTTAATCGGGCTTTGAGACCCGTAACGATTGGATTAGGAATCTAAGTCGTAAAGGTTTGTTAATAAAGTGTAGTATTTAATTTGGAATTAAATAAATGAATTAGTATTAAATGCAAGTTAAATTGGATTTAATGTTGTAGTTTAATTTAATTCAAGAATTCGTACTTTGAGTATTTATTCGCAAAACGAGTTGGACTCGGGTAAAATCAAATCGTTGTTTGAACATTGGATGGTCATTAATTATCAGATTAATTTATTGGATTAGATTGATTGATAACATGCTTGTGTGAATACATGGTTGCGATGCATTAATAATGTATATCGGATGGATATTAGATGGGTGGGGCAATTTTGGAAATTATTGTAATAAATTTAGAATTTATTAATTGGACCTGCGTGTCCAGCCTATTACTGATGAGTGGTATTTATATCACTATTTCTCATTCATTTAACCTAATATTTTGTATAGTTTCTTGAGTCTTGTGAATATTTTGATGTGTTTTGTGTTATTTTGTAGATAAATAAAGTTTCAGGACATTCTGAAGGTGATTTGGAGCAAAACAGTGAAAATTGGCAAAAAGGGACATTTTGGTAATTTGGTCGCGACGCCAAGACTATACGTGTCACGACGCCTAACGTGCACCGTGGTCTGCTAATGTGCGTCGGGTCAACGGGTCAGAATTTGAGAAGTTTGACTTTGCTAACGTGCGCCGTGCCACGTGTCACCATCACAGCCGATCTGCTAACCTGCGCCTTGCCACGTGTCATCATCCTACGGTGTCGACAATTACTATTTCCACGTGTGCCACGTGTCGCCACGTCATCCGGTCAATGAGTTAACTCTTCCACGCGTCTTGCCACATCATCATCCACGTTAGCAGGTCAACCGAGTCAACATGCCATGTCATCATCAGCCAATCACAGCATGACACGTGTCGCCACGTGTTGCAATCCTACGGTGCCGACAATTTCTCTCAGCCGCCTTGCCATGTCAGCATCAATTATTGAGTTGTCAGCCGCCTCGCCACGTGTCGCCTTATCTTCTTATCCGAATTGCCACGTGTTAAAGCCTTAGCATGCCATGCCAACTGCGGCTGGCGTAGCGACGCCAAAGGCCTTGGCGTCGCGAGCTGGAGGCCTACAGGGGCCTATAAATTCAGCTTCAAATTTCAGATTTTGGTGTACCACTCTCTCTCTTCTATTCTATGTAAAGAGAGAGTTTCTCTCTCTAGATTCTTTTAGTTTTTAGTTTATTTTTTTTTATTTTTTTAGTTTTGTAAATAATTTTAATTACGTTTTGTAATAATAGTAATTTAATTTTTACTTTTTACTTTTTACAGTTTTTACTATTCACCATGAGAATGTAACTTCCCCAGCTATGGTGAAAGGTAATTCTTTTACTGTTACTATTTAGATTAATCTTCCTTAAAAATAATATATTCACTGTTTAAAATATTGATTTAAAAAGGATACCGCCAGATTGGTCGGTTGATAATTCATTTTAATCTGGTTTAAACTTGACTAATAAAGAATACCGTCATATTGGTCGGTTGGTAATATTATCACAAGTTTATACATTATTTTATGGGAGATATCTAAAATAGTAAATAGTAAAAGTAATTACTTTTACCTTAGTATTTTATTTTATTTTATTTTACTTTTCAGCTTTTACTTTATGTCTTTTACTTTTCAGCATTTTTACTTTATGTATTTTACTTTTAAGTTTTTACTAGCCCTAGTTATGTGTTAGTTATCTGGGGTTGTGATGAATTCTAATACCACTGGTTTATAAGGGGTTATTTTATAGTTTGGGTAATTTAAAGGTTTACTTATTAAGTCTTAAGCTTAATGCTTCTTGTTGTCTGATCACCAATAAGATTGATGTTGTAAATCTAAAATGAACTAGACATAGGGATTTTAGGTTTTAGCCTTAGACTTAATAGCCCACGATCTTCCTTGAGGATAGATAACCCTTTAATAGATTTCCTTACATGATAGACATATACCTGTCGGGCGGGGGTAGCCATAATTGGAACTTAAACTTAATGAATCCAGATATTTTGGTTGACATAGACATATGGTTCAATTGGGTTAAACTGGGTATTTGCGTCTGACCATCGACAGAGGCTTTTGCATAATTTAGTGTTCCAGGTTAGTAAACTAATTTATTACACAAACATAAAATAATCACTTCATCTTTTAAAAGATATTAGAAGTATTCACAACCCTAAATCTTTGTGTCTTTTGTTATTTTCCTTAGTATTTTCTTTTGTCTTTTTATTTATTTATTTAGTAAATCTACAATCAACCAAATCAATCAAGCAATCATTCTCTTCTCCCTCAATTAGATATTTGTAAATAAATAGTATCAATAATTAATAACAACAGTAGAAATTAAGTCCTCGTGGGATCGATATTTTTATACTACTTGAACGATACGTGCGCTTACGTTATACGTGTGTGTTTACGCCGGTCAAGTTTTTGGCGCTGTTGCCGGGGACTTATTTTTCTTGAGTTATTAATTTTGAAGCTATCTCATTTACTTGTATCTAATTTTCTTTATCTGTAATTTTTATTTCCTTCTTTTATTTTTCAGGTGATTGAAAAATGGAACATTATTTGGAGATTGAGAGATTACGTACCTTACAAGAAGATACATCCCAAATCTGGGAGCAACTGTCCGGTTTTCTGAGGCCTGTTGTCCAGCCCAACAATTATCATTGGATGCCAGAACCAAGCAATATCACATTTGCTCAACAAGACGCAATGGGGAGATGTGACATATGTAATCGTAACCACCCTAGAGATTATTGCGAATACAACTACCATACAGGGTGGCAGAGCTATCAAGATCCTTCATGGTATGACGAGCCATCACATTTCACAGAACCACATTTTCCATATTATCCACCATCTACCTATGATCTTCATCAACAACAAGAACCATCAGAGGAAGATCAGTTGCCAAACATGCTCGAAGATATGTTCAAGAAATGAAAAGAAACGTTATATGCAATGCTTGAAACAAGCCAGAATCAATTTGAAAGTATTCAGAGACAATCAGAATTCATTCAGAGGATGACAGATCAAATGAGACAATTCACAGAAAACCAGAACTACATACCTCATGAACCAGTTTCAGATGACATTGATGAAGCCTTCGAGTACCAATTATTTCACAATGACACTTCAACAGAGGAGGAGGCTGATCAGTATCAACAACCAGAGGTATCAGTTCAGGAACCCGAACCGAAAAAGTCTCGATTTGACTTTTATTATTCAGATTCTGACAAGGATGAAGCTGATCTATTTGTACCAACTGCACCAACAACGGAGGATCAAACTTTCAATCCTAAAAATGAAGATCTTGGATCATGCTTTACACTGATGTTTGAAGAAGATCTATCTGAACCATTCATTCCAGTCGTATCAGAGGATGAAAACCTAATGTCAGAAACATCTTTGCATCCTCAGGTTGACAATTTTGAAGCATGTATTTCACAGATGACAGATGAAGAGCTGAATACAGAAATTTTACAATTCATCTGTGAAGAAAATGTGGAGCAAGAAGCAGAGCAAATGAAGGAGCAAATGTCTGACCTTAATAAAGATCCAGAGCATTCAGGAGAAACATCGATGTTTTGGGGAGTACAAATCAAAGATATCGCCCAGAAGCTTGACAGAATGGAACTCTCATTCCAAGTCAAGCACCATACGAGACCTCCTGATTTTCTTTCTTTCTTTACAGGAACCACTGCAGCAACAAAGGTTAAAAAGGTGGCACGAGCACGAAATAAGACAAAATTCTTTTTACCACCTTACCGTTGGAAGAGACCCTTCAAAAGCAACGCTCACGGGTTGTCTTTAATCGGACATCCAAAACGACATTGAAACCTCCTTAATAGATGGATTTCAGTCATGTCTAGCTGAAGACAAAAAATTTAGCGCTAGCAGGGAGGCAACCCATGCAATTTGTTGTAATTTCTGTTTTTATATTTTGTGTATACATGGTGTAGAGTTTTTTATTTTATGTGTTATTTTTTTTTAGGGAAAATTACAAATGGAGCATTTTAAGACAGAAGGAATGGTGCTTGGCAATCAGAAAGAAGAGAGCTAATTCATTTGCGATGGCTGAGTAAAGAATGAATTCTTAAGACGCATCCTAATGGATTTATATAATAAGTGAATGGCGTATTGCGTACACAATTCCGTTGCCTTAATTATTGCTTTGATTCGCTTTTCTATTGTAATTTTCTTTATTTTCGTAGACAGGATCCAGACTTTTTGACCTTTCACGATTTATTTTGTTGTTTAGCTAACAAACGTCCTTAGGAAGATACTAGTGCTATTATTACTCACCCTTTTTCAGGTACTATAAATTCAGCCCGTCATTGCACATTTGAAGGCATCCAGAGTTGAAAAAGAAATACAAAAAAAATGGAAACTACTTCAAGAAGACGGGTTGAAAATATCTGTGTGTTTTGCGGTAGTAGTGTTGGAACTAAACCACAATACGTAGAAGCAGCACAGGAATTGGGTCGAGTCTTATCTGCAAGGAATATGCAATCAATATATGGCGGAGGCAATCTCGGACTTATGGGGATCGTTTCAAAGGCTGTACAGGAAGAAGGCAGTCATGTTTTGGGAATCATCCCAAAAACCCTTGGCAGAGGCAAACCTTATTGAACCATCAAACAGAGAGGAACTGATCGTGCCAGGAATGTCTGAACGACTGGTAGAAATGATTAACCGTGCTGATGCTTTTATCGCTTTGCCAGGTGGCTTGGGCACATTGGAGGAAATTTTTATAGTTCTATCTTGGGCGAACCTGAACATACACCAGAAACCGCTTGGACTGCTTAACGTTGATGGATTTTATGATTTTCTTTGTGTGTTTCTTGATGATGCTCGGAGAAATGGGTTCGTGTCAAAACCTATGAAAGAACTCCTCTTCACTGCCAGAACTGCTCCGGATCTAATAGACCAACTCATAGCCTATGAACCACAAGTTGACCCTATCCTTTCAAAGATAAATTGGTCCGAAGACGATCGTGGTAAGAGGCGTCGGATTAATCTGGATCTTAACCTTTAATTTCCTGTAGATTTCAGCTAACCAGGTACGGCCTTCATAACTCTCCTTTTACTGTTTAAGACATTGGGGACAATGTCTCATTTAGGTTTGGGGGAGGGAATTAGTTGATCAGTACCTTGTTTTTAGTTTGTGTGTTGTTTTTATTTTTAGTCCAAAATTTTTCGAAAAATACAAAAAAAAAATTGGAAAATTTTCAAAAATTACAAAAATATTTTGTGTTTTTGTGTTTTTATTTTGACTAAAAAGGTGAAATTGGTAAAAGATAGCCGAGTAAGGAGTTTCTACTCCTGAGACGTATCTCAAGCCTATTTTCGAAATAAGTTAATTGTTGTTTATTTCCTTTTGAATTATTTAATTTGTGAATTCTCCTTAAAACGGACTAAAAGGAATCTTCATATGCTCAGTTGACAGATATTATCAACATATATAGTAACATACGGACATGAGCTAAATTGAAAAGTTTGTAATTTTCAGTGCTCTAGTTTAATTGGAGGAAACATCTCAAAAAGCAATGGAGTAAAAAAAAAAAGAGAAAAAAAAATTCGAGATCCGAGTTATTAAGTCTGTAAGAGTGTTTTAACACCTAGTGCCCTAAAACCAACTGGTTTGGGAGTCACTGGCCCAAAGCTCGCTACATGGATCGAAGATGCTACAAAATATATATATATAATATATATATATATATATATTATATCTGAAGTCTGGGTAATTAAGTCTGTAGGGGTGTCTTAACACCTGGTGCCCTAAAGCCAACTGGTTTGGGAGCCACCGACCCAACACTCGTTACATAGATGAAAGATATTGTATATAAATAAAAAATAGAGAAAAATAAAAAAAAAATCGGAAAAATGAAAAATTATTCCATTGCTGCAAAAAGATGTGAAATCTGATAGAACTTTAGGACAAAAATATTACTCTCTTATCAACTGCACTTATGACTGTTGTGGGCAAAAATGAGTTGTTTAATATTTTGTTAGCTGTGTATATGGAGAATGGTAAAAAAATAATCGGAGAATTTACTTATTCAGTAATTTAGAATGAAACAAAACAACTATTGACTTGGAGTATAAGTTTCACCTGATTAGTCACTAACTACTTTATTCTATTTTCTCTTGTTTTTTTTTGCTTTTGTGTGCATTAGTTTTATTATCTTTTTACTTTTGTAAAACGTTTGTGGGTATCGTTGCTGTAAGCCCTCACGAGACTATAACTCGTCCACTAGGGACACCTAAGGGTTTAAAGGCTTGTTGCATATGCTAAATGCAACCGTGATCCCTACGAAAGTGGCTTAGTTTAATTTTATTTTTATTTTGTTGTTTTGCTCGAGGACTAGCAAAATGTTAGGTGTGGGGGTGTGATGAGCGGAAAATATATCAATATTTACCGCCCCTTTACTTAATATTTTGTTTAGTTTCTCGGGTTTGATGAACGTTTTGATATGTTTTATTTTATTTTGCAGATAAAATAATATCGGGACTCAATGAAATCATTTAGGATGAAATTGGGTCAATTATGGCAATTATTGGACTTGATATTTTAATTTTGGAGATTGGAAACTTGAAAGTGCGTTTTGACGAAGTGCAGTTTTGGAAATTCCAGTTTTGTGCATCTGTCGTATTTTGGGCATAACGTTTTACTCAGATATCAGATTGAGCTGATTCAAGTGCCAGATTAAAGAAGACTCAAAGATCTACAACTTTGAAAGAGACAATATTTTCGAATTCTGATGATTGCATGACCGAAATTGATGAACCATCCAGAAGTGTGTGGAGTGTAATTATTAAAAGTCATTATCAATCATTTTCAAAGCAAAATATTAATTAATTAATAATTAATAAAAATTATCAAATCAACACCAAATAAGATAAGCAATTAGTGGAGCAATTATGGATTTGGTGGAGTAATTAGTGGAGAAATTAATAATGGATTTGGTGAAGAATTTGATGGATGATTTGATGGTGGCAAAATTTTGCCTATAAATACCAAGCCATTTCATTTGTAAAATTCATAGTTTCTTCTTTGAAATTCTTAATGAATAAATAAGAAGATTGTATCTAGTTTGTTTATTTTTAGTTTTCAGTAATTAATTTTCAGTTTCGCACTTTCTTTTCTTTACTTTTCAGTTTTTACTTTCCGCAATTTACTTTTACGCACAACACTTTCTTTTCTTTACTTTTTCAGTTTTTATTTTTCAAGCAATGAGGAGGTAATTCCCCCTTACTGGGGTGAAAGGTAAAGCTTTTATTATTACTATTTAGATTAATCTCCCTTAATTATAATATATAAACTATTTAAAACCTGACTTAATGAGGATACCGCTATATTGGTCGGTTGGTAATTAATTATAAATTGGTTTTAATCTGACTAAGTATGGATACCGCCTGGTTGGTCGGTTGGTAATTAATTATTAATTTGACTTAATCAGGATACCGCCTATATGGCTGGTTGGTAATTATCACGCAAAGTTAATATATTATATTAAGGGAGATATCTAAAATAGTAGTAATAAAAGTTGATCCTCTAACCCCATCATTTTCTTTTATTGTACTTTTACTTTATTACTTTTAGCAATTTACTTTTCAATAATTTTCTTTTAATTTTTTTTTATTTTTTACTTTTTACTTTTTACTTTTTACTTTTCACTTTTTTTTACTTTTCAACAATTTACTTTTCAATATTTAATTTTCAGTATTTACTTTATGTCTTTTATTTTATTTAAGTTTTTACTAGCCCTAGTTATGTGTTAGTTATCTGGGGTTGTGATGAATTCTAATATCACCGGTTTATAAGGGATTATTTTATAGTTTGGGTAATTTAAAGGTTTACTTATTAAGTCTTAAGCTTAATGCTTCTTGTTGTCTGATCACCAATAAGATTGATGTGGTAAATCTAAAATGAACTAGACATAGGGATTTTAGGTTTCAGCCTTAGACTTAATAGCCCACGATCTTCCTTGAGGATAGATAACCCTTTAATAGATTTCCTTACAGGATAGACATATACCTGTCGGACGGGGGTAGCCATAATTGGAACTTAAACTTAATGAATCCAGATAGTTTGGTTGACATAGACATATGGTTCAATTGGGTTAAACTGGGTATTTGCGTCTGACCATCGACAGAGGCTTTTGTATAATTTAGTGTTCCAGGTTAGTAAACTGATTTATTACACAAACATAAAATAATCACTTCATCTTTTAAAAGATATTAGAATGATTCACAACCCTAGATCTTTGTGTCTTTTGTTATTTTTCCTTAGTATTTTCTTTTGTCTTTTTATTTATTTAGCAAATCTACAATCAACCAAATCAATCAAATAATCATTCTCTTCTCCTCAATTAGATATCTGTAAATCAATAGATTCAATAATTAATAACAACAGTAGGAATTAAGTCCTCGTGGGATCGATATTTTTATACTACTTGAATGATACGTGCGCTTGCGTTATACGTGTGTGTTTACGCCGGTCAAGTTTTTGGCGCCGTTGCCGGGGACTTATATTTCTTGAGTTGTTAATTTTGAAGCTATCCAATTTACTTGTATCTAATTTTCTTTATATGTAATTTTATTTCTTTTATTTTCAGGTGATTGAAAAAATGGAACATTATTGGGAGATTGAAGATTACGAGCTTTACAAGAAGATACACCCCACATCTGGGAGCAACAGTCCGGTTTTCTGAGGCCTGTTGTCCAGCCCAACAATTATCACTGGATGCCAGAACCAAGAAATACCACATTTGCTCAACAGAACGAAATAGGGAGATGTGTAATATGTGATGGTAACCACCCGAGCGATCAATGTATATACCTTTCAGAGTGGCAGAATTTTCAGAATCATTCAAAGTATGAAAAACCATCACATTTTCCATCTTATCCACCATCCATATGCGATTTTCATCAACAACTAGAACCATCAGAGGAAGATCAGTTGTTAAACACGCTCAAAGATATGTTCGAGTTGGATGCAATGCTTGAAACAAGCCAGAATCAATTGGAAAGTATTCAGAGACAATCAAAATTCATTCAGAGGATGACAGATCAAATGAGACAATTCACAGAAAACCAGAACTACATACCTCAAGAACCAGTTTCGGATGACACTGATGAAGCCTTCGAGTACCAATCATTTCACAATGACACTTAAACAGAGGAGGAAGCTGAGCAGTATCAACAACCAGAGGTATCAGTTCAGGAGCCCGAACCGGCAAAGTCTCAATTTGACTTTTATTATTCAGACTCTGACGAGGATGAAGCTGATTTATTTGTACCAGCTGCACCAACAACGGAGGATCAAACTTTCAATCCTCAAAATGAAGATCTTGGAGCATGCTTTGCAATAATGTTTGGAGAAGATCTGCCTGAGCCAATCACATCACCCAGATCAGAGGATGAAGACCTAAAATCTGACATTTCTTTACATCCTCAGGTTGTCAATATTGAAGCATGTATTTCACAGATGACAGATGAAGAGCTAAATGAAGAAATCCTAAAATACATCTGTGAAGAAAAGGTGGAGCAAGAAGCAGATCAAATTGAGGAGCAAATGTCTGACCTTAATAAAGATCCAGAGCATTCAGGAGAAACATCGTTGTTTTGGGGAGTACAAATCAAAGATATCGCCCAGAAGCTTGACAGAATGGAACTTCCATTCCAAGTCAAACACCATACGAGACCTCCTAATTTTCTTTCTTTCTTTTCAGGAACCACTGGAGCAACAAAGATTAAAAAGGTGGCACAAGCACTGAATGAGACAAAATATTTTTTGCCAGTGTACCGTTGGAAGAGACCCTTCAAAAGGAACGCTCACAGGATTGTCTTTAATCGGACATCTAAAACGACATTGAAACCACCTTAACAGATGAATTTCAGTCACGTCTCGCTGAAGACGAAAAATTTAGCGCTAGCAGGGAGGCAACCCATGCAATATGTTGTAATTATCATTATTATTTTATTTATATGCGCCTTATTATGTGTTTAGAATGCATGTTTAATAGTGTATGATGATGAGACCTTAACAAAGATAATAAATTGGTTGCCAATTTGCACGCAAAAATTCCTCACTAAATATTAAGCGTTTTTCCTTCCATTGAGTGGTTCTTACTCAAGATCCAAGACTGGCATTGGCTTTTTGGCCAAAGTCAAGACCTTTGTCCATCGATGATGTGTTTGAATCATGAGAGCTTTGTTCCATATTGGTGTCTTGTCCAAGTTGTGATTTGTTGGCCAAAGTGAAGATCACTTCTTGTCCATCGACATTGATTACGAAGCTTTCCAAGGTCAATGGGTTCCGCTTAACTGGGATCACTAAGTTTGTTGTGCCAAAGACGAAGCTTAGTTGATTCAGAGGAAAAAGGTTAGGCAATATATTGGATATATAAGATATATGTTTCTGACTTGGATGGCCACCTACTGGATCTAGGAATTTGATGGGATCCAATTAATCTTAAAGATTTACCTAGTTAATTATCATACAATTTGTTGGCCAAAGTCAAGATTGTGTGTTATTTAAAAGGATCCTAGCCCACTAGGAAACAAGGTTTCCCGAGTACTCAACAGAGGGTTAGAGGCTCGCCGAAAAATAGTGGGAGGCAAGTATTAAATTTGCAATATTCGTTTAGTAACTTGCCATACGCGCTCATTTCAAATTATTCGTCTAATAAATTAATATATTAGTTGGAATAATAATTAATTGTTGTTTTAATTAAACAGTTGGACTGTATTCAAACTATTTCAATTAATAGTTGATTTTATAATTGGATTATAGTAATCAATATAATTGAATTAACAAATTAAATTATAGTTGATTATGTAGTTAGACTATAGTAATCATTATAATAAATAGTACATAAATCGTTGATTAAATAGTTGGACTATTAGAATCAAGATAATTGAAAAATTAGTGTTTAAAACATAATCCTGGGTGAAAATGTATTTAAACGACTTTAATTTTCAAATTGGGAATAAAATTTCAGGATGGTCATGGAAACTAATAAGTTACTTTATTTGATAAAAGAACATATTAGTCCTAAGCCCGGAGTTAAGCAAATAGTAGAACATGATATTTGGAATATTCAAGTAATGATAACTTTAGTGCTTAATCCATTAAGCTTGCCAAATAGACTCCTTAATTTCTTAATCAAAACTAAGGATTAGATCATTAAAGTATGATAATGAAATTGAAGGATCTTCATAGATCTAATTTTAGATCTTAGAAGTACTAAATTGCAATAGTAAACTCTTGGAGAGTTAATGGCTATTCTCAAGGAGACAAAGCCAAAGTTTGCAATAAGGCAAAAAGCGCAAGGCGCATCTTACTTCGACATTCTAGAAGGCCAAGGCTTGGCCAAAGGCTTATGGGGTGTGGAAAAAGGGCAAAGGCAAAATCATTATAATCTTATAGGAAAACAAAGGATTTATCCCAAATTGTCTGCCTAAATTGTGACAAACGGGGACACGGAAGCGTGACTGCCGTATGGACAAGGCAGACATGAAGGAATTGAAGACGGTGCAAGGCTCCGACTTTAAATATGTTTGTCATAAAACATGTTCGCTACTAGTATTAAAATTGGATTTTAGATACTGGATATGGTACATAAATATGTATTCGTGTGCAGAATCTGCTGAAAAGCAGGATATTGACTTCAGTTGAGATTAATCTGCGAATTGAAAACGGGACGAAAGTCGCTATTTTAACGTAGATACCTAAGTTTAGGAACTACCCTTCGGGTGTGTACTTCAATTAGGAAACTGTTAAAATGTAACTAGTTTGACTAGATACATTATCTCTATATCGGGGTTTAACCCGTTGCGGGTACACCTTTATATTCTAGAACACTAAAGTGTTTTATTTTATAAATATGATATTGAGATAAACACATTAGATGTGAATAACATAATTTATATTTTGAATATAAATAAATCTCAAACGTATAACATGACAAACAAATAGCTCAAACTGATTTAATCAGTTGAGACTTATATGTGGCATAGTTGTCTGGGACACATTAAAAAAAACTCGTATATCCACACTTTTGAAGAGTGGTACTAGGACTAATTTGATTCCAATCAAATGATGTCTACGAATCTAGTTTATTGGGCAAAATGCCTAAAACACTATTTACTGGTAAAAGTGTAAGTGCCACCGATCTTTTAGCCCTGGTTCATAGTGACGTATGTGGGCCCATATTTAGCTAGGCTAGATGTGGATATGAATATTTCGTGACCTTTACGGATGTGGCATCGCGTTATGGTTATATGTTTCTTTTGAAACACAAATCGGAAACTTTTAGAGTTTTGACACGAAGTAGACAAATAGATCGGCTAAAGTATTAAAACATCACGGTTAGACCATGATGAAAATACTTAAGCAATAAGTTTCTCATATACTTGAAAGAGTATAGTATTCTTTCAATGAGGACTCTTCTCGGAACACGTCAGTTTGACTGTGTGTCCGAACGGAGAAACCGAATTTTGTTGGACATGATAAGGTTAATCATGAGTCGCTCTGAGCTACCATTTCCTTCAACGGATAAGCATTAAACAGTGCAGAACTTATTTAGAATAAGGTTCCATAAAAATCTGTTTGACAGATTTCATATTAGATATGAATAGGAAAGAAACCGGGTTTCTCATTCCTGAAGATTTGGGTATGCTAGGCATATGTTTGGATGATACCAAACTAGAACCCAAATCGGATAAGTGCCTAAATTTGTTGATTAACCTAGGGAAACCAAAGTATAGTACTTATACAACTCACTAGAGAACAATGTAATTGTTGCTCACCATACGATTTTCCTAAGAGGAATACCAATGTACAGTGGTAAGTGGGAGGAAAGTAAAACTCGATGAAAATCGGAGTAACACTATTCCAGGCACCGATTCCTAATGGAACACAAATAGTTCATCATTGTTGAAATTATACCAATAATCTTCGAATACACAAGAACCGCGTAAGTCGGAGAGAGTCAGAAAACAACCTGGGAGGTATGGGTTTCTGATCTCACCTCTTAAAGTGACAATCTTATTGAGGAATACGAACTAACTACGTATGAGGAAGTGATACAAAGTATCGACTCCCTATTATGGCAAAGTGCCATGAAGTCCGAAATGGATTTTATGTATATCAACTAAGTTTGGATACTAGTTGATGTGCCGAAAGGCATTGTGCCTATTGGTACTATATTAGTCTTCAAAGAAGACATACATGGAAGGCAACATACCAACGTATTAAGCTATGCTTATAGAGAAAAGGTATCGTTATCAACATTGTGTCGATTACGATGAAACCTTTTACTTGTTGCCACGGTAAATCCATTTGGATAATGCTTGCTGATGCTGCATGTTTTATTTATGAAATATGACAGCTGAATGCCAAAACTGCTTTCCTTAAAATTAAAATTTTTGGAGGATGTTTACAACATCTTGTCGGTTTTGTCGTACCAAAAACTAGCAAACAAGGTTTGCAGGTTAATTGATCCATGGATGGATTGAAGCAATCATTAGTTCTTGGAATTATTGCTTTGATGTAATCATAATGGTATATGATTTAATTCAAAACAAAAATGATTCTTGTGTATATAAGGAGGTTAGTGGGAGTACACTGACAGTGAATGTCCTAATTAATGATGACATGCCATTTCTTGGAAATGATATTCACATAATACAATCGGTGAAAGCTTGGCTTTCAAGAAAATTCCCCGTAGAATTCTTGGGAAAAACAACCTTTATTCTTGGAATAAAGATCTACTGGGATAGATCTAAAAATTGTTAGCACTCTCCGAGAACTCGTACATTGAAAAATGTACGCGACCTGATATCTCATACGCTTTGAGCATATGGAGTCACAATCGGGCCTATCCAAGTGATTGTCATTGGATTGATGTTAAGAACGTCCTTTAGTATCTTAGAGAAACTAATGATGCTGTCATATACTATGGAGAAGGAGAACTTGAAGTGACTGGGATCACTGCTGCAAGTTTCCAAACCGATAAAATGACTATAAGTCATAATAATAGTACTTTAAAGTTTGAATAACGGAACAGTGAGCTGGAAATATTCCAAGCAAGATACTGTTACCGAATATACAACAAAAGTGGATTATTGCTGCAGCTGAGGCAGCAATAGAAGCCTTCTGGATTGAAAATAAATCTAATTAGATTAGATATAGTTCCGTTAGTAGCTGAGCTAGGCTACAGCACAGGCTAAAGAATAAATGGTCTCATCAACGATCCAGATATATACTTCGGATATTCATCCGATTTGTTCAGATCATACAACGTGCGATGTGATGATCAAATAAATCGCATTAGATGATAATCATGCAAATCCGCTGACGAAAGCATTTCTCAACAGAAGTTTGAGCGAACCGTACATAGTTCGGGTGTAGGATACTTGAGTGACTGGCTATAGGCCAAGTGGGAGATTGTTGAATAGTTATGACCCATAGCGTCACTATTTGTACATATCATGGTGTTGTTGTGCAAATTAACTATGTGACAAAGGAAAATGCTCTTTTATCATTTGTGATTAGATCACCCAGATGTATAAATGATGAAAGGTCCATATGATTAGTTCTGGATTGAGATGATATGAGACAGTATCAATCCATAAAGGTTTAATCATTAAATATCTATAGTCGTAGTATTATCGAGATTGGACATCGATAATGCGGAATAGACTAGTATTACACTTGTGCGCGTTGTGAGGGCATTACGGCATAGTTCTCATATATTTGGGTATAGGATACTCATGCAAGTGTAGTGAGAGGTTGTGTTTTACCGATGGTACGGAAAACAGCTTCGCTCTGGATAGACCCCTCGAAATTCCATTGGTAGTATTACTATGTGTCTATGGAAGTCCGAATCAGGGTATGTGTATTTGGTCTTAACCTGAGACTTGCACCGCTAATACTTGCGACAGTTAATGTACTTTGGTTTTGGTCATCCAGGGCTTTAACAGGTTATGTGTACGCCTCTTCTGGGTATATTGAGAATCGTAGTGTATTGGGTGTGATGTCGAGATGAAAGTATCACTCCAGTAATAGTGGAGATGATGATCACGTAGGATACAGAACTCGTTCTCTTATATGCTGCAGCTATCGGGATATTATGACTAGATCATGTTTATCCGATTATAGAGACTAGTTACAAGAGATCCGATATGTGCTTCGTACGGGGCAGACACATTTCCAGCCCCAAGCCTTGCACGTGACATCTGATACTGGATCGAAATACACAATACTACGTATACTACGCCTGATATATATCACATATTCCTGTAAGGATATTTCTAGAGAATTGGGTAGGCATGACGCTTTTCAAGAAGCCAACCTTGTCTTGTAAATCGGTACAAACTTAGTACTAGGTACTTACGTGTTCGGATAGTCCGACGACCGGATTTACTGCTAACATATCCGGGGATCTCATTGGTCGCTTCCCGAAGATTCACCGATGACGTATGACTCGCACTTTATTCATCTGGGATTAATTAGTAGAGAGAGAAAATTAATTTGGGATTAATTACGGAGATATTTTATCTGGGATAAAATATTAATAAAGAGAGAGAACGATTAATTTGGAATTAATCGATAAAATAATATATTCGATATATTATACGAAATTGGATTTCGACGCATCATTGAAATTAGATTTTAATTCGGGCGAATGAGTTAATTTAGAATTAATTCGTTAGCGACATGAATAGTAATTTTGGTAGGCAAAGTTATTTAATTAAATTAGATTTAATTTCATCGCAACGAAAAATTCGTTAATTTGGAATTAGTGAACCCGAGCCCGGGAGTGTTTGCGGGCGCACTCGCATTGCGAATTAAAGTGCGGCCCACAAGTCACATCAAGCGTCAAATCACTAGTTAATCAATTGATGTGATGTCTAGTCACTTTGAGTGATGTGACAACTTGTCATTGTGATTGATGGTGGTAGTTGGCAAAGCTTTAATGCTTTGACTTTTTGGAAAAGGAAAAATGGTATATGTTTATTTGTTTTTTGAAAACAATTAACTAATATATTTTTTTTGTAACAACCAACACATCTCACTCTCTCTTTTCTTCTCTCTCTCTCTCTCGCCCAAAAGGGGCTGTTTTTCTTCCAAAAATTCTTGTTTTCACCGAGAATGAAGAAGAAGCAATAGGCGATTTTTGCGGCAAAAATTATTGAGTGCTAGCACACTTCCGGAGTCTTACGAAGGTGATCGGGAACCGCACACGTGAGCATGGAATCATCAACCAAAGCTTGGAGCTTGGAGGAGGACCATGGCCAAAAATGGAGGACATTTTTCAGCTCAAAACCGTGAGCCCTAGGAAGGAAAAGCTTGAAGTTTTGTTCTTCGTCGCATCACTCAACCGCTCAATGTAAGTATTCCGTAACTTCCTTGATGTATTCGCACTTATGTTTCATCGCTTTATTCGATCCTCGGGACTTAGATAAACCCAACAGTACCATCTATTAGGAAACCTTCAGTGAGTCGTTCAATGTTTTATCAAATAAACACCTACATGTCTATACGAGTCTCCCAAGACTCATGGTTCACTAGGAAAAGCCATCGGACCAAGTCACGATATACGACATGTACTTGTCTCAGCGGATTTTACTAACCGACCCGTGTTAGTAAATCTTGACCAGGAACTTTATTTAAGGATATACAACTAATAGTGTGCTTCCCAATGTCAATTACAAACTACGTTGTAACTGCGCACTATACTGTAAATCCTAGTGTCTTTGTCTAATATACATGTATCACTGAACTAGATTCAGTTTCAATATAATCGAGATTAGATCAAATAAGTGTATAAAAGATAAGGGTGCTACCAGTAAAATTATTAATATTATGGAAAATTGAACCGCTCATATTAATGAATCAGATATAAATAATATCTGGATTGGCATTCAGAGCACCAACCCTAACAGATACTACAGTATCATACTGTTATAACCTACAAAGCAAGATACTTTGGTTCAGTGAAGATGAGAAATATAAGTTCATATGGGATAGTAGGTGTTGGGGCGGTTGTGGAACCTCTAGGGTCGGATTGGTGCCCCGCGCAGTGGAAGTGTGTTGGGAAGCGGCCACGAGTGCGCAGCGGAAAATTTAATAAATCAAATTATGATGCCGCTATCCCTTTACCCAAGACCCATTTGTTTTGATTATTCTACAAGCCTAGACATGTTACTATATATTCTAAGCATAAAAACTCATAAAACATGCAAAGAACATAAACCTAAATATGCTAACTATCATAAGAACTCTAATTAAAATAAAGAAAGAAAAAGACTTACTTGAACTGAAGACTCCTCCAGTCATCCCTCCAATCTACAAGCGTTTCTCGAACTTAGCAAGCTCTTCCACGTTCCAAAGAGCCACCCAAGTGTGTGGCCTCCAAAGATGCACACACTAAAGCCAAAACTCAACGGCAAGACTACGCCTTGAGTGCACAAGTATTTTTCCCTTGGTGCTAGCATAGGCAAATACCTCAAAACTTTTAACTCGAGGTTCCTCTAGTCAATTAGACTTAAGGATCCTCAAAATCTGTGGCTTACTCTTAAACTTTAGAGTTGCTCACTTATATAAATCCAAGATATGAAAGGTTTGGTGCAAAAATTTGTAAAAAATTCTTTGGGTTTATATAGGTGCTCCAAAGACAACAAAATTAATTAAGAATCTGATGTGGGATAAATGCTAATTTAATCTTAGCCATTGGATCTTAATTTAGTGGTTTAATGAGATTATAAAATCCTAATAAGAGTTTGGGCCGAATTGGAATTCAAAACAAATAGCAAAAAAAAATTACTATTAATGTCACTATTCATATTACTATTCTAATTTTTTTATTTTTTTATTCCAATTCCCAAAGTACCCCTATCGTCATTCACCAATCCCTAAGCCACTATGGAACCTCATAAATAATCTGTTCAATAATTAAACACATTGAACCATTTATGAACAAGTCCTACATCAATCATATATGCTGTTAAATTTGTATTGTGCATTGTTAACCATTGATTTCGACTTTGTTGTGTGTGACCTTTTGGGTTCCCCTCAAGTTGGACATGAAATGAATCGTGATAATTTAATCGAACATAAATTATCCTCTGATCAGATGGTCGTTCGATTTCAATGACCAAGGTTGACATCTAGCAACATGTCAAGGCCCCCAAATGATAAGGAAAGATATATACCCATTATGTATGTAATTTACATATGATACGGTCCATCGCCTCACTGTATCCACACCGTTTGACCTAGGGTATGGAAAGTGTCCACCCATATAGTCAAAGGTATGATGTTGATAGTATCATGAATCGTGCTAACCCAAGAATCTCATATGATTCCTCCGCTGCGGCCACAGTCTCAAGCACTGATCACACATATCAACCTGCGAACTAGAATACTACTCTTATAAGAAAATATTGTCTGAGAGAGTGGAGATTCTCTGTTGTATCTTTACAAACTTCATGTGTTTCAACAAATGACCCAACCATACCCTTATGACCGGATCTTTTGAACCGGGGAAGGAGAATGTCAAAGTTATTTGATCCACACATAAAATTGTAAAGACCTCAAGTCTAAGGACTAGTCATACAATCGATACATGAAAGTTCTCACAGAAACATGGGATAAAAACTCCATGTGAAAATTTTCGGCGGTAAGTTGGATGGACACGAGCAAATCATGCACCCATATGATACACCAAGTGGACGGATCTCCGCTAGTAGCCTATGAGATCGGCTACCCCACTTAAGGGCGGATCATATCATCATGCTAGTCTCTCCGCTTTGTGAATGGCCAGATTATTCACAAAACTATGACTAGGAATATTTAAGAGTAGTGATTCTCATAAGGCGTGGAAGCCATCATCTTATTACTCCAAGGGCTTTATTACAGTGTTTGATTATTCATATAATTTATGTAAGACACGTATAATAAAGATTGTCATTTTATTAATTAATGAAAATATTACAAATACATGTACATATAGCCCATCCACAAGTTGGGTATAAGGCATATCCCTAACAATCTCCCACTTGTACTATAGCCAACTAGTATGAATCTGGACACTATACTCTTGGGTGTGCATATCATGCTTTTGTTGAGTCAGCTCTTTAGTCAGAGAATCTGCAAGATTATCTTCTGTGGGTATTTTCTCTATAATAACTTCTTTTCTCTCAACAATCTCCCTGATGAGATGAAATCGCCTGAGTACATGCTTGGATTTTTGGTGGGACATTGGTTCCTTTGATTGAGAAATGGCGTCCGTGTTGTCACAGTATATCGTGACGTCATTCTTTATCGCGGGAAGCACTTCCAGCTCCATGATGAACTTCTTTATCCAGACTGCTTTTTTAATTGCCTCAGATGTTGTAATATACTCGGCTTCAGTGGTGGAGTCCGCTGTAGTTGACTGTTTTGATCTTTTCCAACTGACAGCACCACCATTTAAAGTAAACAGATATCATGTTTGTGATCTGCTATCATCCCTATCGGTCTGAAAGCTCGCATCACAGTAACCAATGAATTTCATCTCAGAACAATCTTCGTATGTCAAAATCACATCCTTAGTTCTTCTAAGATACTTGAGGATTGTTTTGACATCTGCCCAGTGTTGCTCACCAAGATTTACCTGATACCTGCTCGTTATGCTAAGAGTATAAGAGACATCAGGTCTTGTACATAGCATGGCGTACATGATCGATCCTATTGCTGAAGTATAAGGGATCCTACTCATACGATCGCTATCTGAAGGAGTCCACATATTGCTCCTTAGATAATTTGATTCCATGACAAGTAGGTAAATTACCTCTTTTGGAATCTTCCATTTTAAATCTTTTCAAAACGTTATCTATGTACATAGATTGAGAAAGTCCTAACAACCTCTTAGATCTATTACGGTAGATCTTAATGCCGAGGATGCAGGCTGTTTCTCCAAAAATTTTCATGGAGAAATTCTGAGATAACCATTGCTTGGTGGCTTGCATCATTAGAATATCATTCCCGATTATTAATATGTCATCGACATATAATACAAGAAATACAACAGCACTCCCACTACTTTTCCTGTAAACACAAGGCTCGTCTACATTTTTTATGAAGTCAAATTCTTTGATTGTCTCATCAAATCATATATTCCAACTTCTGGAGGCTTGCTTGAGTCCATAAATAGATCGTTTAAGCTTGCATACTTTATTACGATCATCCTTAGATGCAAACCCCTCAGGTTGTGTCATATAGACTTCCTCTACGAGGTTCCCATTAAGGAAAGTTGTTTTGACATCCATCTGCCAAATCTCATAATCAAAGTGTGCAACTAGTGCCAGTAAAATTCGAATGGACTTTATCATTGCAACAGACGAGAAGGTTTCGTCATAGTCAATTCATTGGATTTGTCTATAACATTTCGCCACCAACCTAGCCTTATAGGTTTGGATGTTTCCTTATGCATTAGTTTTACGCTTGTAAATCCACTTGCAGCCTATGGGTTTTATCCCTTCAGGTGCATCCACCAAGTCCCAGACTTGATTCTGATACATAGAGTTTATTTCGGATTTCATGGCATCAAGCCACTTGACTAAATCAATGCCACGCATTGCTTCGTCATAACTGGTGGGATCGTCATTATCAATGACCTGATCATGTTCCTCATCAATATGGAAACTTTATCTTTCAGGCTCATGTCTTTCCCTACCAAACCTTCTAAGTTCATAACTTTGTGGTTGTTCCATCGCTGCCCTTTTGAGGGGCCTGGGGTTTAGTTCTATGTTAGTTTGTTCTTCTCGTACCTCATCGAGGTCAAGTCTACTCCCACTATGTTTCTTGAGAAGGAATTCATTCTCTAGAACTTTAGCATTTCATGAGACAAATGTTCTTTGTTCATTTGGGACGTAGAACACGTATGCTCTTGAGTTCAAGGCATATCCTACAAACTTACATTTAACTGCCCTATCATCCAATTTGTTAGTTTGTGTGAGCTTAACATATGCGTCACATCCCCAAACTCTTAGATAACTAAGACTATGACGTTTCTCAGACCATAACTCATATGGTGTTTGACTAACTGTCTTGGAAGGAACTTGGTTTAGTAGTAGTGTTGCAGTTTCTAAAACAATACCCCAAAATGAAAGAGGTAGATCCGTGTCTGGCATCATTGATCGGACCATATCTAATAATGTATTATTTCTCCTTTCAGAGACCATATTATGTTGTGGAGTTCCCAGAGGAGTCCACTGGGAAACAATGTCATTTTCTCTCAAGTAATCTTGAAATTAGTCGCTTAAGTATTCACCACCTCGGTCAGACCTTATTGACTTAATACTTTTATTACGCTGGTTTTCTACTTCAGCTTTGAAGACTTTGAATTTCTCAAAGGCTTCAAATTTGTACCGCATAAGGTACACATACCCATATCGCGAGTGATCATCGATAAAGGTAATGAAGTAGGAGAATCCACCTCTAGCTGGTGACCGACATTGGTCCGCATACATCAGAGTGTATGAGTTCTAATGTCTCTGTTGCACACTGTCTTTTACCTTTGAAGGGTAATTTGGTCATTTTACCAAGTAAACAAGACTAACAAGTTCCATAAGGTTCATATTTGAAGGGTCTGAAATACTCATCCTTATGTAGCTTAGTTAATCTTGTTTCATTGATATGACCTAAACGACTGTGCCATAAAAGTGATTCATTGAGATTATTCGAGTTAACGTTGTATATATTAGAGGTTGAACATTCTTTGTTAGTTTATAAGACATAGATACCATTATTCAAAATACCATCTCCATATTTTATTTCATTGAAATAAATAGAACATTCATTACAACTTATTAGGCATGAAAAGTCTTTATTACATAAAGAATAAATTGAAATGATGTTCTTTACTAGAGAATGTACATAAACACAATCTTCTAAGTCTAAAACTAAACCATTCGGTAAAACTAATGAATAAGTCCCCACGCACAATGCAGCCAGCTTTGCTTCATTACCCATGCGTAAGTCAACCTCCCTAAGACGGAGTCTCATACTGTTTCTCAGGCCCTGCATATTGTTACACAAGTGAGTCCCACAACCGGTGTCAAGCACCCAAGTGGAAGGTTCAGAGTTTTGAGAATATAGTTCAATCATATACAACATACCTGAAGCATTGGGCTTCTTGGCCTCTTGGGCTTCCCTAGCTTCCTTGGCTTTCAAGGATCTGCAGTCTTTCTTCCAATGACCCTTCTTTCCATAAAAGAAACATTTCCCATTTCCTTTTTTCTTCTCCACCTTACCATTGGGCTTTAGGTGATCTGGAGCCTTGGTCTTGCCCTTATTTTTCTTTGGTCCTCGTGGCTTCAGGTCTGTACCCGTAAGCATGACGAAGGTTTTAAGCTCCAGTTTCAAGTCTTTCTCTGCTTGCTTTATCAGATTGTGCAATTCTGCTAAAATAAATTCTTTATTAGACAAATGAAACTGCATAATAAAGTTAGAGAAGTCTTTTGGTAAGGACTGAAGAATTAGATCGTGACCTATCTTATGATCCATGATGAACCCGAGGTTGACCAATTTTTCAATATGGCCAATCATCTTAAGCATATGTCCACTAATATATCCTTCCTTATACCTTGTTTGGAATAAGGCACATGACACTTGGAATCTCACGGTATGAACGGAAGTTGCATACAACTCCTTCAAGTGAAAGATGATGGTTTGAGCATCCATATCTTCGTGAACTTTCTGAAGTTCGTCCGACATAGAGCCAAGCATTATGCAAACTGCTTGCTCATCATCATCGATGTGTTTCTTCCAAGCCTCAAATGTATTTTGGTCAGCATCTTCTGCGGGTTCAGGGGGAAATGGTCTTTCAAGAACATAGAAAATCTTTTCTTGTCGTAAGACAATTTTAAGGTTTCTAAACCAGTAATTGTAGTTGTCCTCTTTGAGCTTATGCTCATCAATGATGGAACGAAATGATACTCTGTTTGCCATTTGAATGTTTGTTAAATATTTTAACCCACCTGTTAAGATAGAATGTTAAAATTAGGAATATGTTTTCATTAATGTTTCATAATAACATTCACTTTTAATATTATGAATTTGCTTACACTCATTTGTTTTAAAATTTTAAGCAAATCGCATTAACCCCAATATGATGGATTTCTTGTGGGCAATGATCCCTTTATCATCATTTCATAACTCCGACTAGGGCCGGTCGTTATAAAATACGATAATTAGGTAGGTTCCCAACCAATTTATGATATAAATCACAATTCCTTGATCATTGGTTGGGCAATCAAACATGCCATAACTTATGCTAGTCCTTGTGGACATTCAATCTTTGCCACTAAGTTATAAGACCATGCCTAAGGGTCGCTGCGTCTTATGACTTAGAAAAGTCGAACCATTGTCAATAGTACGATTTAGGGACAAATTGGTATTGGTCAGTCTGGTAAAGCCTAGTCCTGTCAATACGGTTTAAGCCATTTGGGTCTATACTTTACAATGGGAGGCAAATTTTAGACTTAAATTATTATTGAGGATTTTAGCAAGTTTAAGTGAATAACTATCAAGTGGATTCCTCCATTGAAAATTCCCCAGAGGGAGGATGGAGCGAACTCTCTTAAATACCCTTACCTCTTAGGCTCTTATTGCCTTGGTGACAGAAATAAACAATAGATCCTCCAAATTAGTCCAACACTTTAAATATGCTTTAAGGTAAGCTTTGAGTAAATTATTATCTAGATGTCTTCACAGCTTTTCCTTTTGGCTATAAAAATGTAGTGAGTGAAGGAAGACATCAAATCATTATCTAACTCTAATAATACATTTGGTTAAATTAAATTTAGTTTGGAAAATTTTATTAACACCTTGGTCCCACCCCACTTGTATCTTTTATAATGTATTTTATTATAAATAAGTGATTTATATTTATTAGCCTTAAAGGTAATAAATCTCTAAGTTCATCATGGAATAATTACTTAGCTAAGGGATAAGCAATACACTCTCTATTTCCTTAGAAAGTCTTTAGATGCTTGCACCCTAAAATAATCATGTCAATTATAATCATACATAGAATCATCAAACATATGATGAGTTTAATATGTTGAAATTTTAGGCATTAAATAATTTTGATTAATATTTAATTATGATATTACATTTTATTTTATTCAAATAAATTTACTATTCACATTTTTTTACATATGCATGAACTTTAAATGCAATTTCACAATTCAAATCTTAACCAAATCATGCAACACTTGTACCTAAAATTAAGTTCAGGGTGTTATCTTTCCAACGAGCTTTTACACACCCAATTTCGAGTTCAAATGAGAGAGAACTAATCAAAACAAAAATGGCGCGTTGATACCACTGTTAGGAAGCGGCCGCAGGTTCGCAGCAAAAAATTTAATAAATCAAATTATGATGTCACTATCTCTTTGTCCAAGACCCATTTGTTTTAATTATTCTACAAGCCTATGCATGTTACTATATATTCTAAGCATAAAAACTCATAAAACAAGCAAAGAACATAAACCTAAACATGCTAACTATCATAAGAACTCTAATTAAAATAAAGAAAGAAAAAGATTTACTTGAACCGAAGACTCCTCCAGTCATCCCTCCAATCTACAAATTTTTCTCGAACTCAGCAAGCTCTTCCACGTTCCAAATAGCCACCCAAGTGTGTGGCCTCCAAAGATGCACACACCAAAGCCAAAACTCAATGGCAAGACTACGCCTTGAGTGGATGGGTATTTTGCCCTTGGTGCTAGCCTAGGCAAATACCTCAAAACTTTTAACTCGAGGTTCCTCTAGTCAATTAGACTTAATGATCCTCAAAATCAGTGGCTTACTCTTAAACTTTAAAGTTGCTCACTTATATAAACCCAAGATATGAAAGGTTTGGTGCAAAAAGTTGTAAAAATTTTTTTGAGTTTATATAGGTGCTTCAAAGACAAAAAAAATTAATTAAGAATCTGATGTGGGATAAATGCTAATTTAATCTTAGCCATTGGATCTTAATTTAGTTGTTTAATGAGATTATAAAACCCTAATAAGAGTTTGGGCCGAATTGGAATTCAAAACAAATAACAAAAAAAATTACTATTTATATTACTATTCATATTACTATTCACATTTATTTATTTATTTATTTCAATTCCCAAAGTGCCCCTATCGTCATTCACCAATCCATAAGCCACTATGGAATCTCATAAATAATCTGTTCAATAATTAAACACATTGAACCATTTATGAACAATTCCTACAGCAATCATATATGCTGTTAAATTTGTATTGTGCATTGTTAACCATTGATTTCGACTTTGTTGTGTGTGACCTTTTGGGTTCCCCTCAAGTTGGACATGAAATGAATCGTGATAATTTAATCAAACATAAATTATCCTCCGATCAGATGGTCGTTCGATTTCAATGACCAAGGTTTACATCTAGCAACATGCCAAGGCCCCCAAATGAGAATGAAAGATATATATATACCCATTCTGTATGCGATTTACATATGATGCGGTCCATCGCCTCACTGTATCCCCACCGTTTGACCTATGGTATGGAAAATGTCCACCCATATAGTCAAAGGTATGATGTTGATAGTGTCGTGAATGGTGTTAACCCAAGAATCTCACATGATTCTTCCGTTGCGGCCACAATCTCAAGCACTGATCACACATATCAACCCGCGAACCGAAATACTACTCTTATAAGAAAATATTATCTGAAAGAGTGGCGATTCTCTGTTGTATCTTTACAAACTTCATGTGTTTCAACAAATGACCCAATCATACCCTTATGACCGGATCTTTTGAACCGGGGAAGGATAATGTCAAAGTTATTTGATCCACACATAAGATTGTAAAGACCTCAAGTCTAAGGACTAGTCATACAATCGATACATGAAAGTTCTCACAGACACATGAGATAAACACTCAATGTGAAAACTTTCGGCGGCCAGTTCGATGGACATGAGTAACTCATGCATCCATGTGATACACCAAGTGGACGGATCTCCGCTAGTAGCTATGAGATCGGCTACCCCACTTAAGGGTGGATCATATCATCATACTAGTCTCTCTGCTTTGTGAACGCCCAGATTATTCACAAAATTATGACTAGGAACGTTTAAGAGTAATGATTCTCATAAGGTGTGGAACCCATCATCTTATTACTCCAAGGGATTTATTACAATGTTTGATGATTCATATAATTTATGTAAGACATGTATAATAAAGATTGTCATTTTATTAATTAATGAAAATATTACAAATACATGTACATATAGTCTATCCACAAGTTGGGTATAGGGCATATCCCTAACAGGTCTAACTCAATGATATCAGGGATATGTTTATTTAAAATATTTTAATGAAAACTAAATTCTGATACGAGTTCGTAGGTAAAAACGGGGACCGAATCGGAGTCCGAAAACTCTAGAACAGATAAAATGAAGTTTTAGTGTTCATCAGCTCTCGCATACAGTTAAAACTACATTCCAATTTTCTCCTATCATTTCAATACACCGTAAAACCAATTTTAACATCAAAATCAACCACAACACATGTTATACAACTAACATACATGTATTCTAAATACATATATGCATTTGTTTGAATCAAAACGCAAACCAATTTTGAATCACACTATGAAATGTCTAATGAACAATTCTAGTTCACCAAATGTGGTCAAGTGATTCTAGAATGGTAGCCATAGCTCTAAACTTTAATCTAGAGTTCCAAACTCTTATTAATTGTTTCATGTCCAACATGAACATATTTGACCTAATTACAATCATATTGTGTTTATACTTCCAAAACATCATAACACAATTTGTTAGCCTTATTTCAACTTTAAGCTATGTAATCATGCACCAATACATAATTCATCACTATATGTCTCATTAATAAAAACTCACTAATGAAGAACATAACTTAAGAGAAGTTCATACTTACCTAGCAAGCTTGATGCAAAGATCCAATCTTCTTCTCTTTGTTGAAATGGTTGGAGAACTTCCAAGGTTTGCAAGCTTGACTCTAAGATCCAATTTTGATTCCAATGCTATCAAACTTCACTCTAAGATCCAATCTTGATTTCTCCTAGATAAAATGTTTTAGAGATCTTCCAAAACTTATCTAAACATTTCTCTAACTTAGGCTAATTTCTCTAAGAATTACTTGTATTTAGCTTTCACAAGCTTAATTAAAACTTTTGTTTAAGCTTGCTATTTATAGCAAAACTTAGGCAATTTTTAATTAATAAAAGTTCTAATTAAATTTTATGTTGGCTTAATCTAATTTGTTCAAATATGTATAATTAGGTGTGACTAATCATATTTGTCTACCACTTTGATTTAATCCAATTAAATCAAGACAAAATTTAATTAATGGATTAGTTACACGTCTTCCACTTTGATTTAATCCAATTAAATCAAGCCAAAAAAACCTATAATTACATATTTGCAATTACCAAAATATTCTCAAATGGTAGAGATATTTTACGAATTTATAATTAAGCCCTTATGTAATTATTGAGTTAATCCAATTAGGTCAAAGTAAATAATTAATATTATCCAATAACATCTGATTATCTTAGCTGATAATTATAATATCGAATATTATTTTTTATCAAAATTAATCGGCTACCCAAGTGCTCAACGAGTACACTTCATATTGGGACTCTCTAAGTTCAGACACGTTCGTCATATAAGCCAAGCTAATATGTACGCAATTCGGCCACCTCCGAATTCGCGAAAAAAAATGAACGACCTTTCTGAACTATACAAGTCGAGGTCATCACATATTTTTATCAATCCCTTCGTCGTATGCTATCCGAGTTGTGCTTAGGAAATGTAGAATACACTGTCAAGTTTCCGAGGCGCACATCTCATATCGACATGTCCATGATTCTTTATAACTAATCAGAAATCATTTTTGATATATATGATCCACCTTAGGTGATCGACTTTGGCCAAAGTTTTAAGAATCGTGGCTTACTTACATGGATATCTAAACCCATTATGGTACACATACGGGCTGATGGATCCTATCTTGATTCGCACTTGATTAACGAGTGCATCGGTCCACACCCAATGAACATCTAGAGGCCAGACTATTAAAGGTTTTTGATATACATGACATCAAAATGTGGATGATCTCACATAAAATCAATGTTATCATATGGTCAAAGGATTATATATGCTACTCAACTCGAAGAGATTCCTATTGACGATGGTGTGTACTTCCAACTATTAGGAATCACTTGTGAGTCATTCAATAGTCGGTCCAACCAATACCCACACATCTATACGAGCTTCCAAAGCTCATGGTACATCGGGTAAAACCTTTGAAACTTCAATTCCAATATACGACATGTGCTAGTCTTATAGGTTATATGAATTTGATTGTATTCCAAAATGAATAACTATGAATATTTACTTTAAGAATAGTTTATAATAGTAATATTATCTCAATGTCGGATCACCTAGTGTCTAATATTACTATAAAACTATTCTGAGGTTGATGTCATTCTTAGCATATTTATACATCAATCTAATATACATAATGACAATATCATTAATAAGGTATGAAATGAAAATATAGTTATTTTATTGATAAATAATAAAATGTACAATATATTATTCGGATTTGCGCTCCAAGCACCAACTCCAACAGTAGGAATGAGTGATATTTAGTCACGGACAAATGTCGAATGTACATTAACTTTCAAGGGTGTCCTACATGTTCTAGAACTTCAGATGAATGTAATATCGGGGATAGCCCTTAAAAAATAGAGCTATGGCAATCACGTTATAAATGACACATGGAAAATGACAAAAAGTGCATGTTTATCGCCTGAGGACATGCTTGCGGCATACTATACAAAACTCATATGAAGATTTGTGCAGAAAACCTCAATAAGTTGAAAAATAGGCTTCTCAAAAACTGTGGAACTAGAGACTCGTTCACATGAGTGAGAGAGGGTTGTTTACTCTAATCAAGAATGAGCTTACTAAGGATGCTACATTAGGTCCTTGCAATCATTATTTGTTTGGTAAGTAACACAGAGTCTCATTTAATTTCTCTTCAAAGATAAGATCAGAGTTGCTCAGTATTATACATTGTGATGTTTGTGGTCCCTTGGAGGTTGATTCACTGGGTGGTAACAAGTATTTTCTGACTTTCATTGATGATGCTTCTCATAAAGTCTGTGTTGCTTACTATTATTTGTTTGGTAAGCAACACAAAGTCTCGTTTAATTTCTCTTCAAAGAGAAGATCGGAGTTGCTCAGTCTGGTGCACTCCGATGTTTATGGTCCCTTTGAGGTTGATTCACTGGGCGGTAACAAGTATTTTCTGAATTTCATTGATGATGCTTCTGAGAAAGTCTGGGTGTATTTCCTGAAGACAAATGATCTGGTCAAAGATCAGTTCATATTGTTCCACACCATTGTAAAGCGTGAAACAAGGAATAAGCTGAAGTGCCTCCGTATGGATGATAGAGGCGAGTACAGTTCTAGGGAGTTTGATGTCTACTTCATGAGACATGACATTCGACATGAGATAACTTTTCCACGCACCCTACAACATAATAGTGTAGCTGAAAAAATGAACCGCACCATTATAGAGAAAGTTAGAAACATGATCAATATGACTAAGCTGCCAAAGCCATTATGGGGAGAAGCTGTTCGTACCGGGCCTGTAACCTGATCAACAGATCACCATCTGTACCATTGAATTTTGAGATTTCGGAGAGAGTGTGGTCTAGTAAGAATCCCTATCACTCCCACCTTAGAGTATTCGGTTGTTTAGCTGTTACACATGTATCCAATGAGTTCAGGTAGAAGCTCGATGTAAGGACAACTCCATGTATATTCATAGGTTATGGAGATTAAGTATTTAGATACACACTATGAGATTCAAAGGAAGATATGGTCATCAGAAGTTAGGATGTAGAGTTTCTTAAAGACCATACAATTGAAGACATTGAAAAGCCCATGATGTCATCCAATTCCAGTGCCGACATAAATCAAACCCGGCACCAGCACAATTGGTCACAGATAGGGTGATGATATTTCAGTAGCAGAACTAAAGGAGACGAATGGGGATGTCGAGCAGGGGGAGACACAGTCCGCTCTATCGGAAGCTACATAAGAGAGTGATGAGCAGAGGGAGCCGCAACCCACTCCACTAGATGCTATATGATCATCCACATATTTGGATGATGACAGACCTCCTGAAACCAGTGGACATCAGACAAGAAGATCTGAGTGAGGCAGGATTCCATCAACCAAATATATGGGATCTGAATATATTCTGCTTACTGATAGGGAGAGCCATAGTGTTTCCCACAAGGTAAGAAGGCATTGAGAAATAAATGGGTGAAAAAATATGGTAACGGAACTGTGATGTGTAGAGACACAGCATAATAGTATTATGCATAGACACAACATACATGTCAACAAATGTGGTCAATCAAGACAAAACAGAGCTGTGCAGAGACCTAGTCGGAATAGCTGACAATCGTTTTGGATGCAGTTAAAGGGGGAGAATTGTTGAATCCAGCTGCAAAGCATGCAAGACATGCATGAATCCACCTCCAATAATCCTCCAAAACTACTTTAGGTAGAGTTTGAAAATTGGTGAACAATTACAAATAAATTTTAGGTGGAAACTATTCATTTGTTGACATTTGAGCCATTATTTTAGTTATAAATTGAGAACTCATTTGAGAGCTCAAACCATTCACAACAAGAAGTTCCAAGTAAGATAACTTAGAGTTTAAGCTCCAAGTAAGAGAGCTTAAATAGTGTAATTAGTGTGTGAGATTTTTTTTTTTGTACAAGTTTTGTAATACTTATAAATTCTATTCTTGTAATAATATAGAGTAATTATTTTTCCTTACAAAAATACTCTTCAATGATCATAAAATCACAACAAATTTTACATGCTAGAACCGTAATTAGGGCCAGTTAGATGCTATTATTGCTTTTGTGTAAATTATAATTAATAATTATTAGATAATAATTTAAATATACCACAATTTAATTAACATGGGATCCAAATTACAGTTTTTTTTCCTCAAAATAAGATTTTGAAAATAATAAAAAGTTATTTTTAGTTGTGTGCTTTTTATTCAGATTAGTTTATAATATTTACATGGTTTGACATATAATTTGTGTTTCCTCATAAATATGGTATTTTAAGTGGTCCCCAAATGACGTGGTTTGATGGTATAGGGTTTATGATCTCACCTTAAGGTTTTTGATTCGAATTCAGGAAGTACGTTTCTTGTAATAGCCTGAGACATTCGGGGATTTTACATGTTCCGCTTAAACCTGGAAGTGGTGGTTTGGCGATGGGGTATCCAGCGATTTAAAAAAAAAATTGATATTTCCATCGATTTAAAAAAAAATGATATTTTATGTGTCAATTATTAGCTGATTAACGATGGATATTATTATTGTATTAAAATGATGATAGAATCCTAATCAAATTTAAATGCAGCTTTTATTTTTAACACTTATTACTTTAAAGATTTTTTTTCTTTTATTTAATATTATGAAAAAAGATGAATCACTTTTGTAACATATGCAAGAGACTAACTTACAATATTTTATATCTTGTCTTTATCAAATATATTGCACAATCCCAAAGAGAAGGATTACTATTATAAATTACCTCAAAAGTGAATGAATAAAAATTACCTCAGAAGTTAATGAATAAAAAATATAAAACCATATTAGAAAGTTCTATATATTCAGTAAATTTATGAAGGTCTAAATACGATAATTTAACAGCATCGTATCCCATGATTTGGAACTGTTAGATAGTCATAAAGTCAACAAAATATGGGATTTTTTGACCATCTAATGGTTCTTAGTACAAGGAATAAGGAGCCACGCATTCACGGAGTGTGGTTTACTGACAAATGATATACGATTTGATTGTCAAGTTAAGGGTTCGATTTCAGAGATATATTTATTATAAGAATATATCATACTTTCCACGTCTCAGGAAAATATGATTTAATGACAAAAGACATAAAAATTGATTGTCAAATCTTTGATTCAAGTCCAAGAGTATATTTATTATAAGAGTCTAAGAGAACCGATGATTTTATTTACTTCGTTTAAGTTCGTATCGAATAATTTAACGGCGGAATTTCAAAAAAAAAAAAAATGCCACATGGATATACCACAGTCACAGTCCATTTATCAACCTTTGAAAGTTCCGAATAATATATTGTGATTACTTGAAATGAACTAATTCCCTGTATATACACGTCACTTTATTTTAGATTTTCTCATGACTGTATTTATTTATTTAATTTTCACTTAATCATAAAAATTTATAATAAATACAAAGTGAATTTTATATGTTCATTTTTTCCTTAAAAATTTTACTAAAATTAGCACAGTGTCCACATTTTATACGAATTGAGCATATATTTTAAGTATTAATCTTATAAATGTTCTGGATCTTGTCGGTTTTATAGTCTAAATGAGACAATTGATTTACTTACACGTAATATTTATGTCTCATTCGTTTGTCTTTCGGTTCTCAAATAATATTTCTAATTCACTATGTAAAAGCTAATAGTTAGAGTCTTTATTATAAACCACAGTAAATAAGAAAAAAATTATGAAATAATTTTTTTATTATAAATAATTCAAAATAGAATAACAAATAACAATATACCCGACATCTAAAAAATTGACTAGGTTTTGTTGACAGCTATTATTTAGATTTCTTATTTTAATAGAAAATTATATTTTTATACATTGTAATAGGTTTTCTATTGTAATAATAATTTTTTATTATTTTATAATTTTATAATAAAAACATTAATTGTAGATATTAGGTGACATACATATACATCTACATATATATATATATATATATATATATATGTATATATATTAAAAAAAAGATTATAATATATCTTCTTATTATAATATGTAATAAAAAATTAATTGTCGAATTATCTGTGATATTATTCAAAAATTAAACAATAATATAATATGTTTTATTGTTATAATAAGATTATTATTTAATATATTTATTAATTTAATAGAGTTTTTTAATTGTAATATGATAATATAATATGTTTTCTTATTATCATACAGTTCTTATAAAATTATAATATGTATTTTTATAATAATGTATTTCTTATTTAATAAAAAATTAATTGTAGAGATATTTTAATTTATAATTAATAATAAAAAATTAATCGTACAGGTTAATTGTATAGAATAAGTGTCATTTATGTTTTTATTTTAATGAGAGATTATAATATGTTTTATTATAATATATATTTTTAATTTAATTTTATAATTTAATAATAATAAATTTAAATAAATATTAATTAATTAAATTAATAAGTTTCTTATTTTAGTAGTAGATTGTGTTTTTTTTGTTGGAGTCAGTTCTTGGAGCGTCAATCCGAATAATGTATTGTATATTATATTTTATTATTTATTAATAAAATAACTACATTTTCTTTTTCAACTTTATTAATGATAATGTCATTATGCATATTAGTTTAATATATAAATATGCTGAGAATGACATTTGTTAGAGTTTGTGTTTGGAGCGTCAATCTGAATAATGTATTGTACATTATATTTTATTATTTATTAATCAAATAACTATATTTTCATTTCAACTTTATTAATGGTAATGTCATTATTCATATTAGATTGATCTATAAATATGTTGAGAATGCATCGACCTTCAAATAGTCATGTAGTAATATTGGACACTCAGTGGTCTAACATTGAGATAATATTACTATTATAAATATGATCAAAGTAAATATTCCTAGTCGTTGGTTCTGGAATACGGTAAAATTCGTATAACCTATAAGACTAGCACATGTCGTATATTGGAATTGGAGTTCCAATGGTTTAACTCGATGTACCATGAGCAAAGGAAGCTCGCATAGACATGTGAGTATTCGTTTGAGCGAATAGTGAATAACTCACATGTGAATTATAATAGTTGGAATTACACACCACCGTCAATAGGAATCTCCTTGAGTCGAGTGACATATGTGATCCTTTGACTATATGATACCATTGATTTTGTGTGTGATCCTCCACACTTTAATTCCATATATGTCAAAGACCTTTCATGGTCTGACCGCTAGATGTTCGTTGAGTGTGAACTAATGCACTCGTTAATCAAGTGAGTATCAAGATATGATCCGTCTCTCGTATGTGTTCCATAAGAGATTAAGGTATTCATGTGAGTAAGTCACGATTCTTAAGATTTTGGCCAAAGCCGATCACCTATGACAGATCACATATATCAGAAATGGTGTTTTGATTAGTTTTAAATAATCGTGGACATGTCGACATGAGATGTGCGCCTCAAAAACTTGATGGTGTAATCTATGTTTCCTAAGTACAACTCGGATAGCCTAAGATGGAAAGATTGTTAAACATATGTGATGACCTCGACTTGTATAGTTCAGAAAGGCTGTTCATGTTCTTCACGAATTTGGAGGTGGCCAATTTGCGTACATATAAGTCAAACTTATGACGAACGTATCTAGACTTAAAGAGTCTCACAATATGAAGTGTACCCGTTGAGTACTTGGATAGCTGATAATTTTTTATAATAAATAATATTTGATATTATAATTATCAACTAAAATAATTATGTGTTATTGGATAACATTAATTATTTACTTTGACCCAATTGGATTAATTGAATTAATCTAAAATCATACAAGTGCTTTGTTGTAATTTCATAAATATCTCTACCATTGGAGGATATTTTGGTAATTACAAATACGTAATAGTAGGTACATTTGTCTTGATTTAATTGGATTAAATCAAAGTGGTAGACATATGTGATTGGTCACACCTAATTATACATATTTGGACAAATCGGATCAAACTCATCTAAAAGTTGATGAAGACTTTTATTAATTAAAAATTCTATAAGTTTTGCTATAAAAGTCAAGCTTGAGCAAGTTTTTAATTAAGCAAAAACTTAAAAAAAGTTAAGCTTATGAATGCTACAACAAGTAAGAATTAGAGATATTAGTATAAGTAAAAGAAGTGTTTAGAGAAGCTTTGGAAGTTCTCTACAACATTTCAACAAGAAGAAATCAAGATTGGATCTTAAAATGAAGATTGCTAGCATTGTATTCAAGATTGGATCATGGAGTCTGTGGACGCTGGTTTTCGCCCGAGGTCCACAATCGAGATTTCGTTGAGAGGGGGCACTAGCGATCCTGCAAAACAAAGAGGTAGAGTGAGCGTGGAGGGTCTACCCACTGATGTGGTGGATGTCGTAGGCACTCCGACGCCCAGGTCAGTAGTGGAAATGAGCTATTAATGTCGTATGAGGAGGGGCAAGGCCAGAGATTACCTTGATACCTGTGGACTGCCGTGAGGGCGGTAGATGAGAGATACTTAGAGCTATAGATAGAATATTATTGAGCTATGAGAGTTGTGATTGCCTCTCTTCTATTCTGAATCTTGGTTCATTTTATAGGCTATTTGAAATGAGATTCATGAATGCGTTAATTGACATACGTTTTGTGTGTTGGTAACGGTCGTGATATGAAGGAGTATTATGGGCAGTCATGAAGACTGAAAATGGCTGGGTTATGAGGGCTATTTATGAGTCTGAGCGTTTCATGGGCTGGCGTATGGTGGGCCTGAGACATGGTCTTGGTACGACATTTTACTTGGGCTGGTGTAACAACGTTGGGCCGACAGTCACTCCTTAAATTGGGCTCCCATGTTTGCAGGATGATAGCCCTTTCTTGTGGGTTTGAGAGGGCGATTTGGGCCTGTACCTCATTTTGGGGACTGTTTGGGGAGTCTGTGGTGCATTTAGTATTGGGCCTGAAGCAAAAGGTTGAAATTGCCCTTGGACCAAATTTGGCCCGTACAGAGTCAAACTTGCCAACTTTGGAAGTTTTCTACAACATCTCAACAAGAAGAGAAAATTGGATATTGGAATCAACTTTACTAGGTGAATTTGGTCTTCTCTAAAACTATATTTTCTTTAGTGTTTGATCTTCTCTAAAACTATATTTTCATTAGTGAATTATCATTAGTGAAACATATAATAATGTATTATGTATTAGATATATAATAACATATTTTGATCTTCTCTAAAACTATATGTTTGATCTTCTCTAAAACTATATTTTCATTAGTGAATTATCATTAGTGAAACATATAATAATGTATTATGTATTAGATACATAATAACATAACTTGATGTTGAAATTAGGCTAATGAATTGTGTATGTATATTTTGGAAGCATAAACACAATATGCTTGTGATTGGGTCAAAATGTTTATGTTATACATAAATATAAAATTAAAGTTTGGAATTGTAGATAATACATTGGAGTTATGACTACCATTCTAGATGACTTGACCACATTTGAGTGACCTAAAATTGTTCATGAGTCATTTCAATGTGGGATTCTATTTTGGTTCGTGTTTTAATTAAAAAAATACACACACACACACATATATATATATATATATATATATATATATATATATATATATATATATATATATATGTGTGGTGTGTGTGTGTGTTGTTATACAACATGTGTTGATGTTGGTTTTGAAATTAAAATTATTTTGGGTGTCATTTATAAGTGTTAAAGGTGTTAATTTTTTTTTAAAAAAAATGTTACTGCGCACAAGTGCGCAGCGTCATGCAGCTTCAGCAGTTACATGTGTAGGAGTTGGTGTTTGGAGCCCCAATCCGAATAATGTATTGTATATTTTATTATTTATTAATAAAATAAGTACATTTTCATTTCAAACCTCATTAATGGTAATGTCATTATGCATATTAGATTGATGTATAAATATGCTAAGAATGATATCGACCTCAGAATAGTCATTTAGTAATACTAGACACTGGGTGGTCCGACATTTGGATAATATTACTATTATAAACTATTCTTAAAGTAAATATTCATAGTCGTTGGTTTTGAAATATGGTCGAATTCCTATAACCTATAAGACTAGCACATGTCGTATATAGGAATTGGAGTTCCAATGGTTTAACTCGATGTACCATGAGCTTTGGAAGCTCGTATAGACATGTGAGTATTCATTGGAGCAAATATTGAATGACTCATAGGTGATTCCTAATAGTTGGAAGTACACACCACCGTCAATATGAATCTTCTCGAGTCGAGTAGCATATGTGATCTTTTAACTATGAGATAACACTGATTTTATGTGAGATCCTCTACACTTAGATGCCATTTATGTCAGAAACTTATCATGGTCAGGCCTCTAGATGTTCGTTGGGTATGGACCGATACACTCGTTAATCAAGTGTGTATCAAGATAGGATCCGTCAGCCCATATATGTACCATAATGGGTTTGGGTATCCATGTAAGTAAGTCACGATTCTTAAAACTTTGGCCAAAGTCAATCACTTATGGTGGATCGCATATATCAGAAATATTTTCTGATTAGTTATAAATAATCATGGACACGTCGACATGAGATGTGCGCCTCAGAATTGACGGTGTATTATATGTTTCCTAAGATCGTTCGTGTTCTTCGCGAATTTAGAGGTGGCCGAATTGCGTACATATATGCTAGGCTTATATGACGAATTTGTCTGGACTTAGAGAGTCTCACAATATGAAGTGTACTCGTTAAGCAATTAGATAGACAATAATTTTTTTTATAATAAATAACATTCGATATAATAATTATCAACTAAGATAATTAAGTGTTATTGGATAATATTAATTATTTACTTTGACCTTAAACTTCAACATTGATATACAAGAAACAATTTCAACCCATAACCACTTATATACCATTCGACCAAGGCATGCATATTATGCCTTAGAAGTTTCAACACTAATCAAATTTATCTCATACCAAACACCATTCCAAGAATGCTTCATCATTAATTTTCATCAAAGAAACAAAAATATTCCCTCCTAAGAACTAAAACAGTTTCGGCCAACCCCCTATCATTGGGGGAAAATTGGACATTTATAAAAAGAAGCTCAATCCATGCTCAATGCTATCATGAATTGCATAAATATATATGCTAGCAACACTATTGAAGCTAAAACACAAAAATAAATTTCTAGGGTTCTTTTAGTTCGAATTTAGGGGAAGAAGATTCATGCCATAAACTCAAGATTAGAGGAATGAAGAAGGAAAAAAAGCTTACTTGCATGAATAGGAGTTGAAATCATCAATTTGTCCTTCATCTTTTGGCATGAGAGAATGAAGAAATTTGAGATTATTTTGGGACTAAATTCATGCCTTCAAGGAGAAAAAAATATGGTGAATAATGTTTGTTATTTATAGTATATAGGTCTGATTTTTATTTGCAAATGAGTGGTCCAAAATTTGCCACATCACTCAATTCTAGCCCATTCTCGAATTTCACTGTAGCATTAGATATCATAATTTTTGACCTACTTATGATTCGAATTTGGAAAAATATCCAACGTGGAAGTTGTAGATCTCGGTCTTAGATTTCCGATGATATAGACTTCATATAAATTGAAGATTGTATGAAAAATTTATGGCCCAAATACTAAGGGCTATCTAGAATAGAACAAAAAGTAAATTTCGTATCGGAAATACAAATGATATATCAAATATCCGAAAAGTAATTTCACGAGTAAATACACACTTGAGCATGATTTATATCATGTATAGTATCACCTAAAATACAGAGAAGCTTTGGAAACTCTCTACAACAACAACAAGAAAAAGCTTGGATCTTGGAATCAAGCTTGCTACCTTTGGAAGTTCTATACAACAACAAAGAGAATAATATTGGATCTTGGAATCAATCTTGTTAGCTTTGAGTGTTCTCTACAATATTTCAACAAGGAGAAAAAGATTGGATCTTGGAATCAAGCTTGCTAGGTAAGTTTGATATTCTCCAAAACTATGTTTTCAGTTATCATTAACGAAACATATAATGGTGTATTATATATTGGATACATTATAACATAGGTTGATGTTAAAATTAGGCTAATGAATTGTATATTGATATTTTGGAAGCATAAATCAATATGTTTGTAATTTGGGTCAAAATGTTTATGTTTAACACAAACATAAAATTAGAGTTTGGAGCTCTATATGATAGCTTGGAGCTATGACTACCATTCTAAAATCACTTGACCACTTTTGAGTGACCTAAAATTGTTCATGAGTCATTTCATTGTGGGATTCTATTTTGGTTTATGTTTTGATTCAAAAATACATATATGTATTTATAATATATGTATGTTTGTTGTAGAACATGTGTTGATGTTAAAATTAGATTTTAGGTGTATTGAAGTGTTAAAATTGGAAGTGTTTTGAATTGGATTCAAGGTAAATTTAATCTCTACCAACATTTTATACAGAGCATCATCACGACTCAGATTTCCAGCGTCACGACACTCAGCTCTTAGAGCTGCAGGGTGTCGCGACGCTAACCCTTGTGCGTCGCGACAATGAGCATTCACAGATTGAGTGTTGCGACTCCCAAATTTGCGCTTCGCGATACACCGAGAGCTGCTGTTCATCAGCGCTGAAATTTCATTTTTTTCGTTCCGAAGTTTCCAGACTCTGATTCGGCCTCGATTTTTTCCTACAGACTCGTAATGAAATATAATATTCCATAAAATAATTTAAAAATACACTCATGTTTGATATCCATGTGTTATACCCACTTCCGGTGCACAAGACACCGATCCGACCATAAGGGTTCCACAACCGCCCCAACATTTATATTGTAATAGGTTTCTTATGTTAATAATTTATTATTTTAATTTTATAATTTAATAATAAAAAATAATTATAGAGATGTTTTAATTTTATAATTTAATATATATATATATAAACATATTAATTTAATTAATTAATTAATTAATATTTAAATTTATTATTATTAAATTAAATAAAGAAACCTATTATAATAAGATAACATATTATAATATCTCATTAAAATAAAAAAAAACATATGTAACACTTAATCTCTATAATTAACCTATATATTTATTTTTTATTATTAAATTATAAAATTAAAATATCTTTACAATTAATGTTTTATTAAATAAAAATCCTATTACATTAAATATACATATTAAAATTTTGTAAAAACTGAATTATAATTAGAAAATATATTATACTATCCTGCTACAATTATAAATATTATTAAATTATAAAGTTAAATTAATAAATCTATTAAATAAAAATCTTATTATAACAATAAAACTTATTATACTATCTGATTAATTTTTGAATAATATCACAGATAATTCGACCAAGAATATATGTGTGTGTGTTAAACATTTTTAAACGTTTTCATCGCGTTACATGACATTTAATTTCCACAATTAATTTTTTTATTACGTATTATAATAAGAAGATATATTATAATTTTCTATTAAATAAAAAAAAATATACGCACCACCTAACATCTACAATTAATATTTTTATTATTAAATTATAAAATTAAAATAAAAAAATTATTAAAATTGAAAACCTATTGTAATATAAAAATATAATCTCATTTTAAAATAAGAAACCTAAATAGTACTTGTCCACAAAACCTAAATAATTTTTTGGATTTCAGGTATATTGTTATTTGTTTTTTTATCTTGAATTATTTCTATATTTTTTATTCATAATTTTTTTTTTATTTAATATGCTTCTGGATGCGGACTCTGACTATTAACTATTGTACCATGAATTAGAAATATTATTTGAGAATTGATAGACAAATGAATTAGACATAAATACTATGTGCAAGTAAATCAATTATCTCATTTAAATTATAAAACCGACAAGATTCAGACATTTACAATATCAATACCTAAAATATATGCTTAACTCGTACAAAGTGAAAGCCATGTGCTAGTAAAAAATTAATTGTAGAGATTATGTTAATTGTATATAATTTAATAATATTTTTTTATTTTATTTTAATATGATACTATAATATGTTTTATTGTTATAATAGAATTCTTGTAATATGATTTAATTTAATATATTTATTAATTTAATTTTATAATTTTAATATGAAGCCGTCTCGTGTTGGAATGAAGACGATTAAAAATGTTTATTTTATATTAGATAATAATGAGTTCAAGTTTTTTTTCCTTGCAAAGAATTTAAACCTTAAAATTATCAAATGTTTCATTAAATTCATCTTCGCATATTTTATAAACTAATTTTAGACTATTTCGTAATTAGTATAAATATAAAGGGTATAAATGTAATTACTCACGAGTAAATGAGAGGGGTGAAGGGTGATAATGAAAGAGGAGTGATCTTCCCCCCTCCTGCCATTTCCTTTTTGTGTTTTTCTCACCTAAAATTCCGAAAATGCCCCAAATCTTTCTCAAAAATTCAATTTTCCATAAACCAAATATATCCAATTTTTTATATTGATATATAAATATATAGATATAGTATATATATATATTTTATTATATTAATTAAATTTTTTATTTTATTTTATTTTTTAAAAATTTATATTTATTTCTTACTTATATATCTATATATATATATATATTTATTTGTTTAATAAATATTACAAATTTCATATTTTATTGTTTTTATTTTGTGTCCATTTATTCATTTAATTTTTGTGATTCTTTTTTAATTATTTAACACTATTTATGTATTATAAAAATATTCGTATGTGTTAAATCAAAATATATATTCTAATACATGAGTCTCATCCTGACGTACTTGGTGATATATCCAATACTTCGTACCAATTCTAATTATTTTATAAATTAATTTATTTGGTAAAATTATATTTTTTTATACATAAGTAGTGTTAATTAAATTAAAAATGAATCAAAAAAATTAATGAATAAATACGTATTTTGTATATTTATTAACAAAAATAAAAAAAAAATTATAAAATAAAAAAATACATAATTATATAAATGACAAAGAGAATATAATAGATATAATTATTTTAAATTAATATATATAAATATAAAATTTTTGCCATCTATAATAATGAATGGTGATAAATTACAAAAGGGGGCATTGTGGTCTTTTATAGGGAGACAAAAAGAGGGGAGTGGTCAGAGGGGGTGGGTGATCAATTTCTAATGAAAACATGCAAGGAAAGAACTATTTTTATGTTGCATCAAAAGGTAAATTACAAAAATATCATGATCTTTACGCAATTTCTGTAAATACCAAATCTAATTCGACATTATAAAATTTATTTATTATAACGTAAAAAGAGAAGGGTTTCGTTCTTCATCGACACCCAAAACTAAAAGCATCGTCGTTCGTCATTTGTAATTCGTCATCCAAAACGCAAAACGTCACCGTCGTTTCGCGCTCTTCACAAGGTAACCCTAGCTAATTTCTTTTTAATTTTCAACATTATTTCAAAAATAGAAAAATAAATTTGTTTTTGTTTTCAGAAACATGGAAAAATATTGAGATTGTGAATTCGAAACTAATTCTCAAAATGGCTAATTTTGTTGGTGGTGGTGATTTTTTCAGTGTTAGTGATAAGCACTGAGGCGAAGTGGTTGATTGAATGATAGACGAAGATGCAGAATTAGTGATAAGAAGGTTGTTTTTGGTACTGTATTTTTTAATGCTATGGCTCAGCAATCGTCGCGACTCAATCGCTTGCTCACTTTATTGGACAGTATCCTTTCTGTTCGTGTTTTTAATTCTAATTATCATTATTCTTTTTAACTATCAGATCTGATGTTTAATTGCGAAATTGCCACTGTTTTGATTTTTATGTTTATGACTTTATGTAAATGTATTGTGCACTGGGCAATCCAAAATTTGTTTTTTGTTAACTGAAATTTTAATTAGCTGGCTCAACGCAAGCAACCAGGTTTACAGCCGCGCGGCAGATTGGGGATATTGCCAAAACACATCCCCAAGACTTGAATTCATTATTGAGGAAGGTATGTGATATTGGTTCCAGCATTTCTGTGTGTCATTTTTTTTTGGGATGTTGTTATATTGCTTCCCCACCTAGTGGGGAAAATGTTTTTGTTTGGTTTGGACTGTATCTTTTTTATTTTGTGAGGGAGGGGCCGAGGGGAGAAAAGGGGGGGGGGGGGGGTGCTGAGGGGTGGGAGTGAATTGTTTTGTGTTTTATAAAGTATGGTTGACCTAAGTTAGGCTGATTATGGCAGCTCATTGGCTATTTCGATTTTTTGTTTCCTCATTGATTGATAATAAGTATACATTAGAATCCCAATATGCCAAGAGTGCATTACATATTGGTTAATTTTTCTTTTTGTAAAAATTTAGAAGTTTTTTCCAGGTTACTATTTTTTGTTGACAACCTTTTCACTTTTTACAAACTCGATACTATTATTAATACAGATATAAGTTTCGTTTATTATCCAAAAAGGAGTGTGTTACAAGGCATATGAAGTGGAATAAGATCTGATCCTAGGGGAGCATGGACTGGCATCACTGACCTAAGAATGCATAATGATTCAGATTGCAATTGGTTGGGATTCTTTTATTTATGTTTCATGGGAAATAGCTTGAGAGGTGACATAGTGAATTCGTTGGGGTTTTGGCAAAGAACCTAGATTAAGAGGTCTCTTGCATCACTTTAGTCACGATGTTTACCCTATGCATTGAGTTTCCAGAGTGTGGTGTGCTCGGAATGGGGCAACTTTCTGTTCTAACCTAGCAAATTTCCCCATTATGTTCAATCATTGTTATGCTGAGATATTAGGGAATTCTTTGTGTCACACGCCTCTGTGGAGTTCTATGGCGTGTTATGTTTTTTCTGTAATAAGTCCATAGACACCCAGAGAAATCTAGGCAGGCTTTACCTCCTTTTTTTTTTTTTTTAAATAAAGTGGCTAGGTGGTAACTTTGATACATGAAAGTGTAGTATGCGGGGGGAAACTTAGTTTGACATGTCAAATTTTTAGAATTTTTTAAATTTCCTCTTAAAAATATTAATTCAGTCAGCATTTAGAGGCCATATCATGTTCTTTCAACCTGGGCAAGTTTCAGATCACAACTTTTCTGATCCTATAGCTAAACGAGTCTTCTGTAAAGATATTATTATTTTAGAGTCTTCTAACAATCACTGTTAGCTGCCGATGGCCACTTGTTGTCATCAGAATTATTCTCTACCCATCAAACCTGAGCAAACAGCTGCTTTTAACAGTAGGTTTTCTCTCTTGTATGGTCTGTTGGCTTTAGGTTTTGTATCGATCAAAAACCATTATTAGCTGATTTCTAGTTATTATTACAATTATTCTCTGTTTGTGATTGGGCCATATGTTGCTGTTTTTATCATGTTTTATTTTTAGTTTGTTTTTCTTGCAATCATTGATGCAATGACGTCTGTACTGCTGCCCTACAGAATTCATTATTATTATTTATTCTAATGAACTCTATATATATTGTGAAATCAGGTTTTGCAATATCTTCGGAGTAAGAATTGGGATACGAGGGTAGCTGCTGCTCATGCTATTGGGGCTATTTCTCAGAATGTTAGGCACACAGCTTTGAAGGAATTATTCTCTTGTGTGGAAACAAAGATGTCTGAGGCTGGGATATCTGGTATTGTGGAGGACGTGGTGGCATGGCCTAATTTTCATTCTAAAATTGTAGCAAGTGTTTCATTTAGAAGGTTGTCAATGTGTTCCATCCATTTAACTTTTCTCTTTTAACCATACATGTATTCAATCGATATGTTATTATTTTCATAAACTGACTTTAATTCCTTTTTTCCCTTTGAATTATAACAGCTTTGACATGAACAAGGTTTTGGAATTTGGTGCTTTATTAGCATCTGGGGGACAGGTATACAACATCTTCTATGTATTTTTCTTGCAATCTGATTATTTTTTTATCGCTTTTCGGAAATTATACTAAATATGTATAAATTCAAATTCTCATATCAGTTTTAATGCAGGAGTATGATATTGCAATTGATAATTCCAAGAATCCTAGGGAACGGTTGGCTCGGCAGAAGCAAAATCTTAAACGCCGTTTGGGTAGTAAATTTGTCCCATTGATTTATTGTAGATTGACAACATATGTTCTGAGTTTTAATTTGAGGATTAACATAGGTCTTCGAGATATATGTCTATTGTGTTGCTTGTTGGTACCTGGGTAGGCAATTGCATTTTAGCTAATACCAGGTGGACGTTTATTTGATAATCGGTGACTGATAATCCTTAATTTTGTAGAAGATTAAGCTCGCATTGGTGATTTTGTTTGGTTCAGCCAAGGACTAAGTGATCTTCTTTTTCCAAACAATAGGCCACGACTTATCGGTATATGGAGTCTTGTTGTTATAGCTAGGCATCGAATCTTTATGGTTTCTATTAGTAAATAACGGTGTTCCTGTTTTACGCTGCTTCAAAAGAGTGGAGAGATCATAGATGTGTTGTGTTTCCATGCAAGAGCTCTGGGATACATCTCTTGGCTTAAAATTATGGAATTTTCCAGTATTGAGTGTGTCTGCTTTCTTTGATCTCTGATAAAGGAAGTTGGTGCACACCGACCAATTAAAGGAAGTAGGCTAGTGACTGGAAGGAACTGTTGGCTTGTTTTCTGTTTGTAGGTTATATAAAAGCAGACCCTTTTTGGCTTTGAGGTGCTGACTGCTGTGACTTTTAATACACACTGCACAAGTATGAAATAGAATCATTAGCTATTAAGTAAAATTCTATATTTTTCTCTAGCTGGCAGCTACTAATGAGCTTTACCAAAAACTATAGCATCTGTGGTTAAAAATATCAAGTTGAAGCTCAATAGTTACGAATGGCCTCGTAGTATTTTGAAGAACTTTGCTTTTAAATGCTGCTTTAGGGAAAAAAATGAGTGTTGTCATAGAGCATATCGTGTATGCTGTCAAAGGTGATAGGCGGGACAAGGCATGGTTCAACCCGCCTAATCGCTGTCTGGGCGCCGTCCAAGCATTGCTTACGACTGGTCAAATGGTGTTTTTACCAGTCAAACATGCAGAATCTTATCAATATATAAAGAATCATGACTTAAAATACCTAACTGCCGCTTACGCGGCTGTTTGAAAACCCGCCCAAGCGTCGCTTAGGCGGCGTCATTGACAACATACCATATAGTAAGCCAAGGAGTTAAGCTGCTTAGAGAGTTGGAATATTTCAAAATGAAGAATGAAGATTATGGTCTTTGTTATGATAAATGAAGAATATATATCTTGTATATTTTAGCTTTTTAGTTTTTCTCTATAATATTCGGGTTGCATCTGTTCTTTTCCATGACTTTTTTATTTTAGAAATGGTAGATTTTCTTTGCATTCATTATTCACCTTTCTGTAGTTTCCTTTTGGATGTATACCTGATGCAGATGGTATATATACACTATGGACTATGCAATAACATGATTTTTTTTCAGGTCTAGATGTTTGTGAGCAATTCATGGATGTAAATGATATGATCAAAGATGAAGATCTTATTGTTCACAAATTAAATTCCCATGGAAATGGGTTTGACCGTAGATTTTACACTTCTGCCTCTGCGCATAATATCCAACAACTAGTTTCAAGTATGGTTCCAAGTGTCATTTCGAAGCGGCCAAGTGCTAGACAATTAAATAAGTTAAAGAGAAAAGCAAAGATAAATTCAAAAGACCAATCAAAAGGTTGGTCTGAGGATGGAGATATGGAGATCTCCCATGCTCAGAATGTGACAACTCCAAAGGGATTGCGTGGTGATCCATTTGGTTCCAATAAGGTATTAGAATTTTCTTCTTTTTATTTTGATCAATACAATGCATATTTCTGATTGTTGCTGTGCTTTAACACCGAGATTTATATGTGCATACATGTCTGATGAGTGTGTTTGCATAGACCCTTATTAATAAATCTGCGTGAGAAGCACATTAATTCACGTGTATGAAATATCGTGTGCCCGAGTGTGCTGTTTTGCATCTTAATATAGTGTATTTCTTGGTTTAACAAATAATTCCAATGGTCCATCTAGGCAGCAAAGACGTTCATGAAATGCAATATCAGGATAAACTATTTCCTTTTTTGTTGTTTGATTGCCAAAGAGATGCGTATTGTACTTTTTCCCATTTCCTTTTCTTACATTTAAGAATATGGCACAAAAATTTTGATGCTTTTTTATCCAGGTAGATGCGGTTCTTGATGAAGACGGCTTAGAGCATGAGGGAGACGGGCTTTGGCCTTTCCGTAGTTTTGTTGAGCAACTCATCCTTGATATGTTTGATCCTGGTAAGCTTTTAATACATATGGTTAGGTTTATAACCTTCTTTTGGCCTTTTCATCCAAACGACAGTTCATTGAATATATATTTTTCAGTTTGGGAGGTTCGCCACGGGAGTGTTATGGCTTTGAGAGAAATTTTAACCCATCACGGTGCTTCCGCTGGAGTGTTTATGCCTGAGTTGAGTTCAGATGGTGCACTAAATGTTGAATTTAAAGACAAAGACTCAAGTACAATGAAGAGGGAGAGAGAAATTGATTTGAATGTGCAAGTTCCAACTGAGGAGCCAGAGCCCCTTCTGAAAAAGATGAAGTTTGAAGATGCATCCCCTCTCCTGATGGATACAATGGTATCCCCTGTGAAGTGTGATGGCTGTAACATCAGCATAAAGGTTGAAGATGGTGGATGCAACCTACCTGCAAGATCAGTCAATGGGCAACTTGATCTTAGTTCTGTTAAGGTGGAGCCAGAATCTAATCTTGATGGTCTCTCTCATCCCTCCAAAGAAGCTATTGACATAGCAGAGCCGATGGGTCAATCTGAGGAGATGGGGGACTTTCTAAATTCTGATACACTGAAAAGTCTTCCTGAAAACAGCGAGCTTATGAACTGGTTGAAACTAGCTAGGCATTCTTGGCAGAAAAACTGTGAATTTCTTCAAGATTGTGCAATTCGTTTCTTATGTATATTATCATTAGACCGGTATGGCTCTATTTGTTTTTGAAGCTCTGTTTCAAGTCCAACAGCAATCTACCTCTTTTCGGTGTCCTTATTTTTGTTGGTATTATTTATTTTCTTGCAGTTTTGGAGATTATGTATCCGATCAGGTTGTTGCTCCTGTACGGGAAACCTGTGCCCAAGCTTTAGGTGCCACTTTTAAGTATATGCATCCTTCCTTAGTTTATGAGACATTGTATATCTTGTTGCAAATGCAGGTAAATGTCCTGTAAGCACATCCTATTAGTCCTCCATCACATTTGAGATACTTGTTTCTCTGTATTATCATTGCTGCTTTGTGACTATATGCTCTGTAATTTATTTTTGTTCAGCGTAGACCAGAATGGGAAATTCGTCATGGAAGCCTTTTGGGCATCAAGTACTTGGTTGCTGTGCGACAGGTAAAACTGTGATGGTTAAATCTGCCTGGTCTTTACTGGCAGAAAAATGGTTGTTTTGGTTGGTGATTTGTACTGATTTGGAATTATCTTACACCCTTTGGTTTCTGTTAGCCTTAATTACTATGGATCTTTGCCTTGAAAGTTGAAGGCATTTGCCTTTTTGTTTTACTCCGCATTTACACAGTTATCCATGCATTCAAGTTGCTGGTTTATTTATGACGTTTCTACTTTTGCTAATGCTATGGCTCTTTTGTTGACACTAGGAGATGCTGCATGGTCTACTAGGCTATGTTCTGCCTGCATGTAAAGCTGGGTTGGAGGACCCTGACGATGATGTTCGAGCAGTGGCGGCAGATGCTTTAATACCCGCTGCAGCTGCTATTGTTGCTTTAGACGGTCAAACACTGCATTCAATTGTTATGCTACTTTGGGATATATTGCTTGATTTGGATGATCTAAGCCCATCCACTAGTAGGTATATATACTTGTTGGAATCATTTTGATTCTTTAATTCTTTTTTCCTCTATTTTTTGGCAGGGAAAAGTTGAGGGAGAATGATGACCCATGTTAGATATATGTTGATTATCAGTTCATTTATTTATTGTGATATTCAATATATATTGGTATTTTTTTTTTCTATTTTCAAATGGTGGTCTGGTTCTTGTTGCCTCCTTTGCTGGCCATTTAGAAATGAGCTTCATCATAATTATTCTGCTTCTTGATCCTGAGTGTGGATATAAGCATAGATGATAGAACTGCAATGTTGTGACATTGATGAGTTCTTTAATTAGTATTTTTGTGATTGAATATGTATTCTTGTAATTGGTCAACTTTCTGAATATATGGTAGTTTTAAATCAATGAAGGTTGAAGTAGACTTTTCTGAAAGCCACTTATCCGTTTGCAGTGTGATGAATCTGTTAGCGGAAATCTACTCTCAGGAAGAGATGATTCCTAAAATGGTTGGGGCTACATCTAAAGAGAAACAGGATTTTGATCTAAATGAAGTAGTTCGTATTGATGATGTTGGAGAAGGAAGAGATTTTCAGGCAAATCCTTACATGTTATCAATGTTGGCTCCACGATTATGGCCATTTATGAGGCATAGCATAACATCAGTCCGACATTCAGCTATTCGTACTTTGGTAATTTTTTTCTCCTGTGCGTTAAATATTTTTCCATGTACAAATAATGATTTCTAGTCATGTACTATAGTAAGTTAAATCTAATAAATGCCTTTGCAACTTATGGGAAAAGTGAAGTTCAGAGCTTCTTTCTGTCTCAGTAGAGATTGAAGATGTCTCTTTATTCTTCATTTTTCTTAATAAAGAAGTGGCTATTACCTAGAAGTTTGGAGTCCGATAGATGTGCAGATTTTGGTAATTTTTGCTAAGTTGAGATTTTCATTGTAGAGTTTTGTGGGTTTTTTGCTCTTTGGGACTTCTCATCCTTGTTTTTGTGGGCTTTTAGTTCCCTTTTATTTTATTTTTCTGATGGTTATTATATACATATTTATCTAGTTTGTTAACCCAAAATTAGGAAAAAAAATCTATTATATCGATGTTTTGATTTAGAAGACGCTAAGAAGTGTGCAAGCTGTTGCTTTTCTAGTTAATTCATCTTCTTTGTTCATATGTTTTCTATTTATGGCATTGCACTGCTATTGATTATTGTTAATTGGAGATGATTGTGTTGTGACTGGAGAATTTCATTTGCAGGAGCGACTTCTTGAAGCTGGTTACAAAAGGATGATTGCCGAGTCCTCTGGTGGTTCTTTTTGGCCATCTTTTATTTTGGGTGATACTCTTAGGATTGTTTTTCAGAATCTGCTGCTGGAATCAAATGATGAAATTCTGCAGTGCTCAGATAGAGTTTGGAGACTGCTTGTTCAGGTGTTTAATATGAAAAGTGTGCATTTAATCGTTTTTACTTTTTACAACTTTTTTGTTATCCCTTTTGGTCTTTTATATGTTTTCTTTATTCCTTTATGGGCATGTTTGTTATTGGATTATTTGTACAAATTTTAATCCAATCCTATGTTTGGTGAAAACAATTTATGTTGAGATGACGTTTCCTATATCCACACTGCTACAAGGTAAAAGACAAATCTTTTCCATACCATTGGGACCCTTTTTGATAGGACATATGGGTTTAAAGGAAGCATTCCTAGGGGATATGTTTATTTTAGGGTGGGGAGTGATGGGGTGCAGTGTAACTACCAAAAAAAAGTTGTACACTTGTACCCTAGAAAGTCCAATTCTATCTTGCATGAAGTTCCAACAGTATCGAGTGTTAGGGTGAAAATGAAATAAAACAAAGAACCAAACCACACAAAGCCTTTTCCCACTAGGTGGGGTTGGCTACATGGATCTTTTCATATCTCAAACTAAGAAGATTTTTCCCGTTTAATTGACACATTAATTTCTTTAAGGACTTGCTGTGAGATATGAAAAAAGCATGCCAGTTAGATTAACGGTTGAGTGTCGGATGTAGGAAAAGAGAGAACATATAGTATGGACTGTATCATTAAGTTTAGCCATAAACTTAAATAGTACATATTTTTCACCCAAAAAGTGTTACTTTCTATGTTGGTCCAATTTTCAACTGGCAAGAATAATTTTATTTTGATTATAGACTATAGAGATTGATACATATCGGTCATCTAGTTGTGTTGAATATGATTACTTGAAATCAAGTAGTTTTGCTGTTCATGGACTCCCAATTTCAGCATTATGTGCAGGAAATTTCCATAATGTTTCTTGATGTGTTGAATATGATTACTTGAAATCAAGTAGTTTTGCTATTCATGAACTCCCATTTTCTGCATTATGTGCAGGAAATTTCCATAATGTTTATTTTTGTATACCTGCTCTCTTATTATCGACTCTAAAGCTTTGTTTGTTAATAAATGGCCAGTGCCCTGTCGGGGACTTGGAAGCTGCTGCTAGTAAATTTATGTCTTCTTGGATAGAACTTGCTACCACACCTTTTGGTTCATCGCTAGATGCTACAAAAATGTTTTGGCCTGTAGCTCCTCCTCGAAAAAGTCATTTTAAAGCAGCAGCAAAAATGAGAGCTGTGATGCTTGAAAATGAGTCGTCTGGAAATGTTGTCCTGGATTCCATGAAAGGAACTCTTCCACTGGAAAAGAATGGAGATACTTCTACCAGCTCAGTTAAGATAACTGTTGGTTCTGACTTGGAAATGTCAGTGACTAATACTCGAGTTGTCACTGCATCGGCATTGGGCATTTTCGCTTCCAAGTTGCATGAGGGTTCTATACAGTTTATAATTGATCCACTTTGGAGGGCCCTTACCTCTCTCTCTGGGGTCCAGCGGCAGGTAGCTTTCATTCTTAATTTATAAACGTGCAATGGTGCCCTCAGTCTCCTTTTGTTCTCCATGTCTGTGTCTGTCCATTGGTTAATTGCATCTTTTCATCAGGTTGCAGCCATGGTTCTCATTTCTTGGTTCAAAGAGATCAAAAGCAAGGAACTTTCTGGATCTCCTGCAGTTTTGCCTAATCTTCCCAATCATTTCAAACAGTGGTTGTTGGATTTGTTAGCATGCTCTGACCCTACACTCCCCACAAAAGATTCACATCTTCCCTATGCTGAGCTTTCAAGAACATATGGCAAGATGCAGAATGAAGCCAGTCAATTATTACGTGCTATGGAGACATCTGGCATGTTTACAGATATGTTGTTAACAAATAAAATTAATGTTGAAAGCTTGAGTGTGGATGAGGCTATCAGTTTCGCCTCAAAACTGCAGCCATTATGCTTTGATAGTGATGGCAGTGAATCTTCGGGTAGGCAAATGCTTGATGATATAGAGTCAATAAAACAACGACTGTTGACAACTTCAGGCTACTTAAAATGTGTTCAGGTATGTTCAAGTTGCAATCTGTCAGGACATGCTACATCATGTTTGATGTTTCTAGTTGCCTAAGATTTAATTTGTATATTTTAGGGTTATTCTCATTTCACTACCTCAGAAATTGGGAATAACAAATGGGTACAATAAATATTGGGATGTAATATTTTACTGCTATATCTTTACAAAACCTTACATGTTAGATATAGTAGTAAAATGTTACACTTCAATACTTCTTGTATCCATTTATTATTTGATTTATTTCCCTATTCTGAGGTAGTGAAATGATAATAACCATATATTTTATTAGTTGAAAAGCTAAATTTTTTGTGGGATTGAGCTACATTGTTGGTTTCCATGTTGCATTTATTCTTTTTATGTTGCTCTTTTGGCAGTCAGTTGGATATGTGCTTTAACAATCTCTACATGGTTCATTAAAATAAAAAATTATAGGGGGTTTCTAAGTTGAGTGTTGGAGCTACAGTTTCCTCGTTTTCTTTAGTTTTAGTTTCTTTATACTAAGCTGTCTCCTGAAAGTCCATGTAATCTGCAATCCCATCATCCTGTAATGTGGCAAATAGAAATTCATTCTCAGACCCGTCCTAGGAATTTTTTTGTACTATGGTTGCACATCAGAATAAACTTCCTGGATTCACCGTCATATAATCAAGTAACTGGGATGTTGGTTGGAAGCCAGTTATGGTTACTCAAGTTTTTGGATAACACACTATTGTTTTTTCTGGAATGTTTTGCAGAGTAATTTGCTTGTTACCGTCTTCGCGTTAGTTGCAGCTGCAGTTGTCTGGATGACGGAGCTTCCTGCTCGACTTAATCCGATCATTTTACCTTTGATGGCTTCAATCAAAAGAGAGCAGGTAGTACTTTTAAAGTTGATACTCCATGTTGATTATAACAGAAGTTCCTTCATTCTAATTCTTTTTCATCCTTTATTCAGGAAGAAAAACTGCAACAAAAGGCTGCTGAGGCACTTGCAGAGCTTATTTCTGATTGTATTGCTCGTAAGCCTGGCCCAAATGATAAATTAATCAAGAATATTTGTAGTTTGACTTGTATGGATCCTTGTGAAACTCCTCAAGCTGCAGTTATCAGTTCCATGGAGATAACTGATGATCAAGATTTTCTCTCCTTTGGGAGCGGTACAGGAAAACATAAGTCAAGAGTTCACATGCTTGCTGGTGGTGAAGACCGGTCAAGAGTTGAAGGCTTTATCAGCAGAAGAGGGTCTGAACTTGCATTGAGGCATTTGTGTGAGAAGTTTGGTGTTTCATTATTCGATAAACTGCCTAAACTCTGGGATTGCCTTACTGAAGTTCTTATTCCTGACGGTTCTTCAGATGAAAAGAAAATTACATTAGCCATTGAATCTATTAAGGATCCTCAGGTCTTGATAAATAATATCCAGGTATTACTGTTCTTGACTTATGATGATGTGTTCCCTTGTCGTGCTATTTAAATGCACTGTAGATTTTATCACATAATTTTTATTAGACAATTTAAGGCGGTAATATCAGTTATATATAATATGGAAGCAATATTTTGTTTGAAAAAGGTGCAGAGTAGAAGCAAATATATGTGCAGTATTGCTTCTGAGGAGCCTTACAATACTTGCAGATCACTCTTTTTTATTTTCCCTGTTCATTTACCTTTGAGTACAATGGCGTCAACAGATTCATGTAGCTGACTCCACCTAGTGGGAAAATGCTTTGTTTGGTTTGGTATATTTACCTTTGAATTGGACCAATGCATTTTGTTTTATTCCTTTCTTTACCATGTTTTTGGATGATGGGTTTACTTTTTGTTTTTTTTTTTAGTATTGATGGTTGAAAGGGATTTGTCTTTCTGAAATATGTTTTATTGTTATTATTACTATTGTGTTTGATCCAGGTTTTCACTTTTATATTCAGTGTTTTTCTGGGTATCTACTTTTGCAGATTGATAGTTTGAGAGATTCTTATCTAAATGTACATAGAAATGCAATTGTCTGCTGCTTCTGGTTGCCTCTTTGTAGTTAAACTCTGATTTCAATTATGTTCCATCTCATTTTGGTTTTTCTGGTTGTTTTTATGTGCAGTTAGTACGTTCCATTGCACCGATGCTAGATGAGACATTAAAACCAAAATTGCTTACACTTCTTCCATGCATTTTCAAATGTGTTTGTCATTCCCATGTTGCTGTTAGATTGGCTGCTTCCAGATGTATCACTTCAATGGCCAAATCAATGACAATAAATGTAATGGCAGCTGTAATTGAAAATGCAATTCCAATGTTGGGGGATGTGACCTCTTTGCATGCCAGACAAGGTGCTGGCATGCTTATTAGTTTTCTTGTTCAGGGATTGGGTGCAGAGCTTGTCCCATATGCTCCTTTGTTAGTTGTTCCTCTTCTGAGGTGTATGAGTGATTGTGATCAGTCTGTCAGACAGAGTGTGACACGGAGTTTTGCATCTCTTGTACCGCTGCTTCCATTAGCACGCGGTCTTCCCCCACCCACTGGACTGACTGAAGGTTTATCTAGAAATGCTGAAGATGCACAGTTTTTGGAGCAGTTACTTGACAATTCCCATATCGACGACTACAAGCTCGGGACTGAATTAAAAGTAACCTTGAGGAGGTAACTATTTACTCCTGTCCATGTTTATGGATCAGAATGTTTTAGTTCTTCTTTTCGGCTGTTCTTAGCACAGACATAGTCTGTAATTACGATAATGTTCTTTGTGGTCGCACTATGTTTGTTTCCATATACGTTTTCCACACTTGAGAAATTCAGGGTAATTTATTCTGAGTACTCACAAACTGTTGTAGGTTATTTAAGGGATCATATGTGCACTTTTGTAGTTACGTTTCTTTTTAACACTTAGATGTTTGCTTTCAATGTGTGGCTCTGAAACTATTGAAATTTATTCGTTTTGCACGTGCCTGATATTCTGGGGTAATTCTGAAATTACTCTATTTTCTTTTCCCCCCCAAAAGTCCGGAATTCCTATTTGTTGGCGTTCGGACTATTTTGAATGATCAAATATTCCCTCATTTTGTGTTTAGAGTTTAGTAGCTTTTGGCGTTAGCTAAGGTTTATGCTCTTGTTTCATATTTCGCTATTTGCAATTCAACTGGTATTCCTATGGATACAAGTGAGAGGTCCTGTAATTTTGAGTTGCTGCAGTTAAGATTAGACTTTCATGGACTTTTACCCAGATACTATATTATTTTCATTCTGCTTTTATGCCTTTTACCTCTGTGACTGGAGGTGGCTGTATATCCTGTACATGAGGTTGATGAAGCTCTGGATAAGGATTTCATCATTAATTTCTGTTTAATTGTAAGTTTTAATTATTAGGGTATTTATCTTGTCGGTTTGCATGCAAAATACAATTTATATGAGATTTACATTATTTTGAAGATTCAATGGTCGCTAGGGTTAAGTCAGTTTTTGTTGGATGTTCTTTGTGGAGTTATGGATATTTTTGCTTGCCTATTGTGTTTCATCAAATGATGGTTGGTAATGCTTGTGGTGTTATGAATCCTAATCATTTTAGGAATTGCTAGTGTCAAGTCAATAAATATATATATGCTATATTTAGATTATTAGAGTTGATTAATGGAATTTTCAGTTGGTTTGTCGTTGAAGGCATGGATGCATAGTATTCTTTTTTTACCCTTTCTCTCATCTCTGTGTGCTCATTTGTATTTTCCTTCTTTTTTCTTTTGTTTTGGTATACTGTTATATTTCTCACTGCCATTTTTCCAGCAACTAGTTTCTCCATAATTCTTTAGGTTTTCAAAATGAAACAATTGGATTTTCACACTATTTACATACCAAACCTAAATTCTCTCTTATAATTATCTTGTACTATAAACATTTGTTTTGGCAATGAACTTTAAACATAAGGAGTTAAGGAAAATTTTACTTTTTTTGGTCACTAGATCATCGGTGTACATTGAATGGTTTTTACAGTACTCAACATTAGCATTTTTTCATCCTTTTTTTTTTTTTCCGGGAATGCTTAATTTGCTTTTCACTGAGCTAATGGTTTATTTGGTTCTATCAGGTATCAACAAGAAGGTATAAACTGGTTAGCTTTTTTAAAACGTTTCAAGCTTCACGGAATCTTATGTGATGATATGGGGCTTGGAAAGACACTTCAAGCATCCGCGATTGTAGCATCTGACATAGCAGAGCGCCGTTCTTCAAACAGTAGCGAGGATATTCGTCCATCTTTAATTATTTGCCCCTCAACTCTTGTTGGACACTGGGCATTCGAAATAGAAAAGTTTATTGATGTTTCTTTAATGAGCACTCTCCAATATGTTGGTTCTGCCCAAGATCGCACTGCACTTAGAGAACAATTTGATAAGCATAATGTCATCATTACATCATATGATGTGGTCCGCAAAGATGCTGATTATCTTGGACAGTTACTTTGGAATTACTGTATTCTAGATGAAGGGCATATCATCAAGAACTCTAAGTCTAAAATTACAGTTGCAGTAAAGCAGCTGAAAGCAGAGCACCGACTAATACTTAGTGGAACACCTATTCAGGTAGATGCGAATTTTAAGAATTCTCAGAAATCTAAGTAATTTTTGTATTCCTAACAAGTTTACATTTTTCTTGCAGAATAATATCACAGATTTGTGGTCCCTTTTTGACTTTCTAATGCCAGGGTTTCTTGGAACAGAGAGACAAGTATGTGTTCTCCTATCTGATTTTATAAGTTATTTAGCATCACTTTTTGTTTGCTTGATGTAATTTTCCTTTGATTCTCAAGTTAATATGAAATTGTGGTTAATATATAATGACAGTCGATGAGGTACTTTTAGTGGATACGAAAATGAGGGGAAGAGAAACATAAAATTGAAAATCATCAAACATGCTCAATCTATTAACTATTTTACAGATTTCATTTTCTTCGGAAGCATTTGATCAGTCACTACATTTTAGATTTTCTGAACGCGTTTATCACATAGTTGTTGGGCTGTTGATTTGGTGTTATTTTGCTTTGGCAGTTCCAAGCCACTTACGGGAAGCCGCTGGTGGCAGCTAGAGATTCTAAATGTTCTGCCAAAGATGCTGAAGCTGGGGTACTAGCTATGGAAGCATTGCATAAGCAGGTAAACTTCTTTTTCTTCTACATGTGGGGGGCAAAAAAATCAATCCTTCTGGAAGCAAATGTCTTCACCTCTGACTGAGAGAGATTGTCTTTTATAGGTCATGCCTTTCCTACTCCGTCGGACAAAAGATGAAGTTCTTTCTGACCTTCCGGAAAAGATAATTCAGGACAGATACTGTGATCTGAGTGCTGCCCAATTAAAACTTTATGAGAAGTTTTCTGGTTCACACGCAAAAGAAGAAATTTCTAGTATGGTAAAAGTTGATGAGTCAGCAGATAAAGGAGAAGGGAACAGTACCTCAGCAAAAGCATCTACGCATGTCTTCCAGGTAAAGTGATTAGTTGTTTTAGCTCATTATGTGAAATCAAATTTGCAGTAGCTAACACGTGTCCTGTCTTACATATTCCAGGCACTGCAGTACTTACTAAAACTCTGTAGTCATCCATTGCTTGTCCTTGGCAACAAAATTTCTGAGTCGCTTTTATGCCATTTGTCAGAACTCTTTCCTGGAAGTTCTGACATTATTTCTGAACTACATAAACTTCATCACTCTCCCAAATTAGTTGCTCTTCAGGAGATAATGGAGGAGTGTGGAATTGGCGTAGATGCTTCTAGTTCTGAAAATGCTGTTAATGTTGGGCAGCACAGAGTTTTGATATTTGCTCAGCATAAAGTAATCCTTTCTTGATGTTCAACTTAATTTCTCGTTTGTTACACACACACATATATATATATATCATGCTGTTATACTAACAATAATATCTTATGTAGGCCTTTCTAGACATTATTGAAAGGGACTTGTTTCAGACCCATATGAAAAGGCAAGTCTCCTAATCTCTATTTTCAGATTATCATCTGATCATCACTTGGCTATATATAGATTTGTCTAATTCTTGTGCTCAAATTGTTTATTAGCAGATAAGATAGCTAGTCACAAGTATCCAAGCTCACAAATGCATTTCCACTTTTTGTATTTTTCCACACCACATTGCCTTGGTTATATGTGTCAGACTATCAGTAAATTGCATATTAATTATATATTTTATTGTAGCCTGGACCCTTATCTTCTAAAATATGTCCTACTCATTCTTGTTCGAATATTAGTAGAACAATAAATCCTGTGAATAATTAATAATTTAAGCACTAAGAAAATGAATTGGCTTTTGGATTGTCATGTGAACTTGTGTATTAGATATTGGGTTTTCCTTTCATTTAACCAATCCTGCAATGAGTACATTTAGATGAGTTTAATATTTTGTTGTTGCTAACATTTTTCATGTGGCTTCATAACAGTGTAACCTACCTACGGCTAGACGGATCGGTTGAACCAGAAAAACGTTTTGATATAGTGAAGGCTTTTAATTCAGACCCTACTATCGACGCACTGCTTCTTACAACGCATGGTATGCTTTTTCTTGTTTGCAGAGTAGGCAAGTCCCAAAATTTACTGAAATTTTGCCGCTCTTTGCAGTTGGTGGCCTGGGATTGAACCTGACATCTGCTGACACCCTTGTTTTCATGGAGCATGACTGGAATCCTATGCGAGATCATCAGGTAGTTAACATTTGCATTGGTGTCTTTATGTTGTTTCATTTGCATTCAGCCATTTCTTGTCTTGTCTAATCTGATTTCTCAAAATAAATGTTGAACCCTTCTATCATACATTACCTATGATTGCATGGTTTCAGAACTTATTTACTGACAATCTCCATGCAAATTTGATTATTAATATTGAATATTCTTGGTCAAAAATAATAAAATCTCTATTTCATTATTTCTATTTTAGACTAGCAGATGCCATAAATAATTCATTTTTTTGATGGATTGATTATTTTACCTATTGAATGATATTAATTAAACAGTCAACGTCTAAAGTAATTTGAATTGTCATTGCAAATATTGGTATAAATTGATTTTAAAATTGCTTAACATGTCAGCTTAAATATTCTATCAAGACTGTAAATGGTCACGCACGCATGCCGCTCTCTCTTGTATGTCATTTTGTTGTCTTCATTTTTTTCTCTGATAGGCATGTAGCTTTGATGTAAATTACCATCATGGAAAAATTGGAAATGGGAAAATGAATTTAGACCATAAAGTGTGGCTGTTCCTTTTCTTCCCCATGCATTTTTTCCCCTATTCGTTTATACTTTATTGGATGGCATTTAACATCTAGCATTTGGCATCTACTGTGGTGTAAACTTGCAGGCAATGGACAGAGCGCACAGATTGGGGCAGAAAAAGGTCGTACATGTCCATCGTCTCATCATGCGTGGCACACTGGAAGAGAAAGTTATGAGCCTCCAACGTTTCAAGGTTTCTGTCGCCAATACTGTAATTAATGCAGAGAATGCCAGCATGAAGACGATGAATACGGACCAGTTGCTTGATTTATTCGCATCGGCAGAAATGCCTAAAAAGGTATATTATCCATCTTCTTTTTCATGTAATGCACTTAAGACAACTGCATGCACTTCTTTATACTGAATTGAACCGATTATTTTTTTACTCAAATATAATCTGCATTTGACTGACATGCAGGGTGGCGCGGTATCAAAGCGCACTGATGTTGATGGAGATCCAAAATTAATGGGCACCGGAAAGGGATTAAAGGCCATTCTCGGCGGACTGGAAGAGCTATGGGATCAATCACAGTACAACGAAGAGTACAACTTGAGCCAGTTTTTAACAAAGCTTAACGGCTGAACCCAGTGCTGCTCCTGTGTACATACTAGTGTATATATCAGGTTTAAGAACCCAAAATTTTGATATTTGTTAGCTTTGTTAGCTGTTAGTGTTTCTCTCTTCCTTCTTTTTTTGGCATAAAATAATAAAATTATATTTGATTATTGGCGATTCTTCTTGCCCCATTTTTTTTTGCATTTCCTCTTCTGCTGCTGGGATGGAGAAGAAAGATGGGTTTTTGATTCAGAGAGCCTGACATGACTTTTGGGGTAGAGAAATAGAATTGTAAAGTTCGGATTCTGTATATACAATACAATACAATACATTACAATTTACTATTTAGCTTATTTTCATTTATATTATAAAGTTTTTAATTTACCAAATGATTGGTTCACATAACTTTCCAGAAGTGTTAGGTTTCACTGACCCCATGCTTAATTAGTGTAATTAGTAAGGTTTGGTGAGCTGAATCATTTCACTTCAACATACAGTTAAGAAAATAATCAGAATCCTCGGCCAATGATTGGTTACCAGCTTTAGTCTCCTTTGGATTTAACTAACAGTTCAAAATAATAGAATTAGGATAGTTAGTATCTGTGATCTTATGTATTTTTATTTAAAATTGAATTGTTGATTTATCCTTATCTCTCACACCCCTCACCCCCATGTTCTCTCTATTTTCTCCCCCAAACTTAGCAACCACTAACCTCCACTCCTAACATTACTCTAACTCATTTTATTATATAAATTAAAACTATCCCTAAGTTTTTCCTTTAGTGTGTGCTTGATGTGAATCAAATAGAAAGTGAGCAGTGTGTTGGATTTATTTCCGGAGACTAGTGAGCAATTACAGAGAGAAACAGACCCATAGAGAGAGAAAACACAGATATAGGAGAGAGAGAGAGGCTCATTCGTCATCTTCCGACCACCTTTTCCGACGAGTGACCACTCCAAGAGAATCCCCTCAACGAGATGAACCCAGCGCTGCTGGTCCGACAGTCAAACTCCTCCGCACGCGCCCTCACGTCGCTGCTCCACGCACCCCACGTGCCGCCGTGCGTGTACAACACCTCTCGGACCATAATCTTCCCATCATCGAGATACGCAGGTTGGACACCTCGTTTGCCCAAATCGGACATTCGTTTGTCGTGAAACGAGTCAAAAACGAGAGTTAACACCGTTCGATCGTTCGTCGGTGACCACCGAGCATCCGCCATCACCACCGCCACCGTCTCTGTGATCCTAGCGACGTGTACTGTATGTTGATCATCTATTTGTGGAATTCTGAAGACGTTGGAGCTCGGTACGTTCTATTTTACAATTTTAGGGGTTTAAATGTAACATTTTGAGAGTTTTAGGTTTATTCGTAAATTGACATGATTAGGGGCATAAATCTGTAAATTCTGACTTTTAGGGAGTAATAGGTGATAACTGATAGTTATAGGACTAAATTAATAATGTTGGAGAGTATTGGGGTTAAATTACAAATTTAGAAAGTTTATGGGTAAAATCATAATTTTAGTAAAATATAGGGACCTGATTGTAATTTTATATTTTTTTTTCCAGATTTTAGTGAGGACAAATAGATATAGAGAGTTTGTGTGGATTGAGGTCAGTACAAAACACGATGATTCCTTGAACATAAATGTTTTGTTGATTGATGTTTGATATATGAGTTTACGTAATATATCATAAATATATTTATACATATATGTTTGGAAATTATGTTGAATAATTGATATCATGAGAACATAAATCGTGAATACAAATTTTTTGTATAACCGTATGTTTGTATTATGAACCGAAGTGTTTGAGTACTATGTGGCTTTGAGATGAGCTGATGAATGCAGTGAAATGATGTGTGTTGTATTGGATGTTGTGTGTTATTATTGTTACGCTGCCTGATTTAGTATAATAGTGGTCGGAGATGTGAGGTTATGCGAGTTTAGCAGAGGTGTGTGGTTCAATCCCCTTCTTGCACATTTATGCGAGGTTATATGGTGGGAAACCTTAGGAGGTGAGATATTGATACTCTCTCAATGGTTTCAATCCATTATTATACCGAATCCGGCTAGCAAACCTTGTTTGATTGAAATATTGTGTTGTGAGTATGTTTCGTCTGTGATAGCCCTTATATTTGACCGGTGCAAACACACGCGTATAACGCAAGCGCACGTATCGTTCAAGTAGTATAAAAATATCGATCCCACGAGGACTTAATTCCTACTATTGTTATTAATTATTGATACTATTTATTTACAAGTATCTAATTATAGGGAGAAAGGAATTGATTGCTTTGGTTGGTTGAATGTGGAATTGCTTAATAAAAATAAAATAAATAAAAGAAAATACTAAGGAAAATAAATAAAAAGACTCAAAAGATCTAGGGTCGTGACTCCACACAATATTGTTATAAAGATGAATTGATTCTCTTATTTATGTGTAATAAATTAATTTGTTAACCTGGAACACGATGATATGTGAAAGCCTCTTCCGATGGTCAGACGCAAATACCCAGTATAACCCAATTGAACCATATTCCTATGTCAACCACATTACCTGGATTCATTAAGATTAAGTTCTAATTATGGCTACCCACGCCCGACAGGTATATTCCTATCCTGTAAGGAAATCTATTAAAGGGTTATCTATCATCAAGGAAGATCGTGAGCTATTGAATCTAAGGCTGAAACCTAAAATCCCTATGTCTAGTTCATTTTAAGTTTACCATATCAATCTTATTGGTGATCAGACAACAAGAAGCATTAAGCTTAAGACTCAATAAACAAACTAAAAAATTACCCATAAAAAGAAAATCAATTATTAAGTGTGGATATTGTGTTTCATCACTTCCCTAGAATAAAATAAAATGATGGGGTTAGAGGATCCACAATTAATATTTCTTATCTAGGAATCTCACTTATTATAATATATAAATTATTTTATATTCTATTTTCTCAGGAATTAATAATATTAAACATTTAAAAACCAGTCATATAGGCGGTAATTCATTTAGTCCAATTACACCAGCCATATAGGCGGTAATTATCTGTCACATAAAGACCAGCCATATAGGCGGTAAGGTAATTTATATTTAAACCAGCCATATAGGCGGTAATAAAGTCTGACATTAATTAATCCGGTTAAATTATAATTTAAATATTATAATTAAGTGAGATTTACCTAAATAATTATATTAAAGGTTTCACCTTTTACCCCAGCGGAAAATTAACTACTAAACATTAAAGAAAGGTAGAAGAAGAGAACTACTATTACTGAAAATTAAAAGACATAAATTAAAAATATTATTTATATATACAAAAATAGATGCTTCCTATAAAATCAGAGAGAATTCTCCAAGGAAAGCATGAAGAAAAATGAATCTGGCGGCTTCCTTTTATAGGCATATTTTGGTCCAGCGTCGCGACGCTGGAAATGCACTAGCGTCGCGACGCTGGCAACAGTCCACGCGGGTTGACCACGCGTCTGTCGGCAGTAATAATTGAGCCACGTGTCACGCTGTTGTTGGCTGGCGATGTGGTCGAATAGCAAGGCGACACGTGGCAGGCGCTGATAGGTGGGAATTTCGGTCTAATAGCGGCTTGACACGTGGCAGCACATGATTCGTCAATAATTCGATCCAATGGTGAGATGACACGTGGTACGCGCTTGGTTTGGTCCAATGAGATGTTGACACGTGGCGGCCGGCGCATGTTAGCAGAACCGCTGTGATGGTGACACGTGGTACGGCGCAAGTTAGCAAGTCCGGCGCATTCTGGGCGCCGCGACGCGCAAAAGACGAAAATATCCATGTTGACGCATTTTTGTCCGTTTTTGCCCCAAATTGCCTCCAATGCTTTCCAAACTTTATTTATCTGTAAAATAACAACAAAACACATCAAAACGTTCACAAAACTCGAGAAACAATACAAAACATTAGGCTAAATGAGTGGGAAAAAGTGATATATTTACCACTCATCAATATTACAATTGTTGTTTTCAAATATTAATTATTATTTATACAAATTTTGTTGGTGAGATCATGTTGATAGTATGAATGTTTTTACTTATTGAGCTCTTTAAGCTCACCCCCATTTCTCAAACATCACAGGTAGTTTGCCAGCGCAACAGTAGCAGTATCAGCATCAAGATTTGACTCGTTTACCACAGCCGTCAGTCGGGTTGGTCCAGACATTTCTTTTGGCTTTTGAGGTAGGAGATTTAGGACAATTTCATGTTTTCACATACTTTTGCTATAAACATCTATTTGAGGTTTATTGAATTGCATTTTGTGGAATATTATTTTCTTTGCAAAAATTAGTTCAGTTGCATGACATGTAGATGCTCGAGCTGAAGTGGTTCGTGGACCCATTTCTATGGTTGAGCCTGCTCTAGGGAGGAAATCGTGACAAGTATTTGATATTCTCTAAAAAAATATATTACATAAATCTTATGAAATTATTTACAAAATTAATCATTTCAAAATTTAGTTTCAGATAAATTATTAGAAAATCTAATCTAATCCCAAACATTTGGACACTGCATTCTACAGCATTAGAGTAGTGTTCCTCATTAGCATAATGCCATATAAAAGATTCCATGGGGTAACTGATAATTGTTCTGGTTGATCGGTAAAATCGGGTGTTGACGGTGGATTTTGGTCTCAGGGCAATATGGGAATATCACTCCCGAGGAAATCCTCCTTCAATAGTGAATTTGTTTGGTTATGGGGGACCAAAGGCAAATTTAGCAGAAAACAGATAAATACACAACACAATCAACAAGGGGGTTTAACGTGGTTCGGTGGATTTAGATCCGACCTACGTCCACGGACACAAACATGATGATATTTTTATTGCTGAAACTCGTAATTCTTCTGTCTTTTTACAAGTCAGAGCTTGATGATTCTCCTCTCTAATTTTTGATGCCCCTTACACATACTCTGCCCTCCTATTTATAATAGTACAGAAATCAGACTCCTATTTGCATAAGAAATCCTAGTTGAACTCAGTCTTCTCCTCTTGATGAGGATTTCTAATCCAACGTTGCTTTCTCTTTTCTTATTCCTTTTTGGATTCTGACTTTATTTCCTTGTGAAAGTAGGATAATTTATTTCATCTTCATCATCCACAGGAATAGGGCGTCATCATTTTGAGCATATCTCGCCATCTGGTCGGTTTTCATGTGGTCGGTCATGATAGTATTTTATGCTGAGAATGATTCTGCCGACTTGATAGTGCCCGGTTATCTGAACCCAAGTGATCGGTTGCCGGTCATAAAGTGCTCGGTCTATTTCTATTGTGGTCGGTTTGAAACCGTAAGGTGCTTGTTCTTTTATTGTGAGGTGGTCGGGTTGACTTTGATGATCTCATTTAAACAAGGAATTACCCTCCTATCATCGTCATGCTGCTTTAAATGTCATAGTACCTGAAAACACCATCAACATCTGTCCCCTAGTTCTCGGTTCCAACGAGTGTATGAGTTGGTGCCGGGAACTATATAAAGATGGTGTGCCGATTCATTCTGTTGAGGTCGACCCGGTTCTAAAGTGTTCCGTCACCTCTTTTCAAATGCCTTTTCTTGAGACGCGCAACAGTCACGTCTGTTTAAATGCCCATCAAATCATCCTTAGGGTTTCTTCTCTAGCTTTGACACTTGTCAAACATCTTTTGGGTTCCCGCCAAAAAAGGAAACGAATCGACCGTGTAGAGGCGTCTTCACAGTGCGCTGATCTCTATCATCTGTTTAACTTTGGCAGACCTCTTTTGCAGTCGACACTTGGCGCTCATCCGGGTTCCTCCTTTTGATCCAACGGCCAAGAGCTTCCTGGCCATGACTATAAGAAGGCGAGGCTTTCACTGTCCATCTTTTTTGGCAATTTCTTCTTCTTTCTTGCAAATATCTCTGTGACTCGCTCAACTCAGTGTTCTCGGAGTTCAGTCGCGGGCTTTCTTTTTCTCTGCTGCGATCATAGAGAACGGGCAAATCGTACTGCACAACCTCCGGCTTTTCTGAGAAGAAACAAGTAAGTCTTCTGAACGACCTCTTCCTTTTTGAGTGTTGTGAATCTGTTGTTGTCTTTGAAGGTTGCTAGGGAATGATTTAAGGCTTTTGTTGGATTTTGCTTTAGGGCACTTTTAGAACCCACCTGTTTAGCTGAGGCGGAAGAAACCTGAGTAGTTTCTTAGTTATAGACTGACTTTCCCTTCCTTCTTTATTTTTTCGGATGTCAGGGATGTCTGACAACAGTTCTTCCCCCTGAAAATCCTGTTAAACCCACCCTCAACTCCCCCTGCTGAGGCTCTCCTCGGGCTCGGGAGCACCCAGTGTAGAAGACCTTGATACTACCCCTACTCCTTCTGAGATTGAACAAGATTCTTACCATCAAAGGGTCCCTCGGAAGGATCCAGAGCCCGGTGATCTTGGCTCATTGGCTCTGGATATGAACCGTCCTTCTAAGATAACTGAAGATGATCTCTCACTACTTCGACAGCGATATGATATTCCGATAGATATCGCCCTTGAAGTCCCCGGACCAATGGATCGTGCTAGTCAACCTGATGAAGGTTCGGTGGCCCTTCTTCCAGCTTTCCTTGAGTGCGGGCTCCGTTTGCCAATTCAGCCTTACTTTGCCTGGCTGCTGGCCGAGATGGAGATTGCTCCCTGTCAACTAAGTCTGAACAGTTGGAGGATTTTGGCCGGGCTGTATGTAGCTTGGCATCGGGCGGGGTGTGGCGAACCTTCTTTTGAAGAAGTGAAGAGGTTGTATCGGTTGAAGGCCAACCCGAAGACTCACCACGGTTGGTACTATCTTTCGGCTTATGACAGCTCGTCAAACGTCGTCCAAAAACTCCCTGACTCCAATAAGAAATTTAAGGATCTTTGGTTCTGGGCTACTGGAGATTGGGGACGGACCCTGAGGTCGGATGAAGGGGAGATCTTGGTCCCGGACATCTTCAGGGCGGGAGGTTAGGATACTGACTTTTAGTTAGTTTTTTTTTTTTTTGGTTTCTTACTCCCTTTTCTTCTATTCCTTCTAGCCTGTTGGAGAGATGCTCCCAAGGTCTCCCATCAGGTCCGGCGGCGGGTATTCTGGGCTCGGCGGTACGCTGCTCATTGGAGGGAGTTGGTAAATGATGCGGCATTTCTTGAATCAGGGCTTATACGGGCCGCTCCTCCCAAGGTCTTGGGTCGGATAGGTAGATGTCTGTTGGTCTTTTTAGCCGGTTCCTTCGCTTATTTATCATGTTTGATGTCTTCTTTCTCCCCCCCTTTTTTTATATGCTTAGGTCTTGAACCTTCTTTCTGTCTTTGTTCTTTGCAGGTATGTCGAAGAGACCAAAGTATCTCGAGAAGTTGGCTGGTACCATGAAGAAGGCCGGCCGTGCTGATGCTGGAACCTCCCGAGCACATCCTAAATCTGTTGAAGCTGGGAGGGGATCTCAGGGGAAGGTTCAGCCGGCTGCTCGAGGTCTGTCTTCTCCTTCCGGTGCGCCGTCATCAGAGTCTGCTCGTCTTGTCAGTCCGCCGAAGCCTTTTAGGAAGAGGAGGCGCCAGTTCGGGTCAGAGGAGACTGAGTTGGTTCAAGAGGAGGAGGAGCCTGTGCAGGGCAAGAAGAAAGACGCCCGTCGGGGGAAAAAATCGTCTGAGGGCTCCTCTAAGAAGCGAAAAGGTTCCGTGATCCTCGGGGTGGATGATTTGGGAGAAAGCATCCGGGAGGCTACTTCCCATCTAGTGCCGGCTTTTAATGAATTGGCCGAGGTGATTCCCCCGGGGGAGGTTTCGAGATATGAGGATATCTCTCCCGAAGCCTTGGTGACCGAGATGAGCTCTCAAATGGCAAAGGTAGTTTTACTCCTCTTCTTTCTGATTTCGGTTCTCGGTCTTCTTTATCTTATATCTTGACTTCTTTGTTTTTGTGCAGGCTACTTACCTCATGGCCAAGAATAAGGACCTCCTTTTGAGTCTATTGTCCGAGGGTGGTCAGGCCCAGAGACTTCAGAATCGCCTTACAGAAGTGGAAGCTAAACTGGCCGATCGGGAGGAGGTGATAAAGAACCTTGAATCGACTGCAATTGAGAACTTCAAAACAAACAAGGCTCTCAAGGTTGCTGCCGGGTTGGAGCGAAAACTTGCCGACACTGCCCGGGAGGATTTGAAAGTTGCCCAATCTGAGATTGGCATTTTGAAAGGGAAGGTAACAAGCGTTGAGGCCAAGTTGAAAACCCAGGACGAACAGATGGCACGGGCCCGAGACGATCTTGAGAGGAAAGAGGCCGAGCTTGAGGAGAGGGAGGCCGATCTTGAGGCCGAGAAGGATGCCATCCGCCTTGAGGGGGTTGGTGACTGTGCTGAACTAATACCGATGGTGCTGCCAAGTCTGAACATGGATCCCATTTATGCGGCCATCAGCTTTTGCAAGGGGGATATTTCTGAGGAGGAGTTCCGGAAATGGCTCCCTCCTCCTTCCGAGGAGGTGATGGATCCCGACCCGATTTCGGTTGTTCCGGCTTCCGGGGCTTCCCCAGAAGGACGACCTGATGTTCCTGCCCCCGGCGAGGGCTGTCTTGAGATCCCTCCCCCCATCCCTGAAGCAGAGGTCTCTCATGCTGTTGAAGCCGTTGTTCCTCCTCCTGAGGTCGAGCCGATCCTTCCGCGCCGTCCGGGCTAGCTGAGGAAGAAATTCCGCCCCTGTGCGGGCTGACTGAGAAAGGGTAACCCGACCGGGGCCCTGTGTACACTTTTAACTTTTTTGTAATAACTTTGTATGTTATTTATTTATGTATTTACTTTTCTTTTCCCTTTCTCATCTTTTTTTTTTTTTGAGTTTCTTGTCATCGAACACTTTGAGACCCTTCGGGGGTTAACATGAGCCGGAGGGGCATATCCCGACCCCGAGCTGAGTGAGACACTTAGCTCTGGGGGAATGTTACTTCCTTAGTCTAAAAGAAGACTGACTCGGTGGGACGTAACCCGACCCCGAGCTGAGTGAAAGACCTGGGCTCTGGGGGAATGTTACCTCCCCAGTCCAAAGAAGCCGACTAGGTGAGACGTAACCCGACCCCGAGCTGAATAACCAAGTGGCCTCGGCGGAACGAAATCCAGCCCCGAGCCGACTAAGAAGTAGCCTCGGCGGAACGTAATCCAGCCCCGAGCCGATTAATCAAGCGGCCTCGGCGGAACGAAATCCAGCCCGAGACGATCAATCAAGCGGCCTCGGCGGAACGAAATCCAGCCCCGAGCCGATTAATCCCTGGGACTTATTCAGAAGGGAAGTGAATCAACCTTTGTAGCCCTACCGAATCTGGCATGGGCGTCCCTCTGCCAGACCGGCGAAAAACAAAAACAAGATTCGGGAAAATAAAATCAAAAGGCGGGGGTGACTTAGCACCTATCCCAAAAACGTTTTTGCAAGCGTAAACAACAACATGGATGCCTCAGAACAGCGTCCTGTCCGAGGTCTCCAAAACACAATTCTGAATCTTTCAATTCAGTGTCCCGGCGAACCAGGATTTGGATCAGTAGAGCGTTTGAATGGTGAGGGCACATCCTCTACACGTCGGTTCACTGGGGAGCCTGTGTATTGTATGAGGGCTCCTCCTTACCACGCTGGAGCAGGCACACGCCACAGGGGCACAACGCATCCCCGTGCTGTGTCTCTCGCGGATCCGGATGATGAATGGATCAAAGAGTGTCCGGGATACTAAGGGCACATTCCTCCTTAGGTCCGGCATCACTGGAGCTAGCAATCGTCACGGGGGCATCATTATCCCCCGTGCTATGCTTTCCCACGGATCCATTACATCGGGTACGTGAGGATCAAAGAGTGCTCGACACATTAAGGGCATATTCCTTTTTATGTTCGGTAACACTGGAGTAGGCAATCGCCACAGGGGTATCATCCCTCCCCGTGCTATGCTTCTCACGGATCCTATGCATCGAGTATGTCCCTGAATATTTCCGAGGACCTCGAGCTAAGAGAGACTTGGTTCTGTGGGAATATCCCGTCCCCAGACCAATGAGCATGACCCGGTGGGACGTAACCCGACCCCGAGCTAAAAGAAAGACTTGGCTCTGGGGGAATGTTACATCCCCAGTCCAAAGAAACCGACTCGGTGGGACGTAACCCGACCCCGAGCTGAATAAACAAGTGGCCTCGGCGGAATAAGTCCACCCGAGCCGATTAATCAAGTGGCCTCGGCGGAACGAAATCCAGCCCCGAGCCGATTAGTGAAGAGGCCTCGGCGGAACGTAATCCAGTCCCGAGCCGATTGAAACATTAAGGGCATATTCCTCCTTATGTTATGCTTCTCACAGATCTATGCTCTTCGATTTACCTTTTGACGTTTGTATGGAGTCGAACGATTCTGGTGTGACTTTGTGCTTTTTTTTTTTATATGGTGGTAGTCGTGGTCGGGCAGTTGCGAGTTCCGTGTTTTTTATCTTTGGATCGTCGCTTTGAGCATGTCCCCGAGGTTTTTGAATACGGTTTTGTAAAGTTTTATTCTTTAGAAGAGCGGGTGAAAAAAAGAAAGTTTTTATTCATACTCGGGGACATACTGCCCTTCTTACAACTCTCTGTGGGTCATTTTGAGAGAGGCTCTGTATTTGAATTCCTGTCCAGGAAGGGAAAGTTTACTGGAAGTATTTTCTCAACATCTCGGCGTTCCATGGCTTTTTTAATCTTGTGCCGTCCAGCCGTTCTAGGATGTACACTCCTGGCTTCACCACTTTTACCACCTTGTAGGGCCCTTCCCATTTGGCGCCCAGGGAGCCTTCCTCTGGCTTTCGAGTATTTAGGGTGACCTTTCTTAGCACCAGGTCGCCCGGGATGAAGGTGCGTGTCCGAATCCTTTTATTGTAGAAGCGGGCCATCCTTTGCTGGTAGATTGTTGTTTTTATGGCCGATCTCTCTCTCTTCTCTTCTATCAGGTCAAGGTGGTTTCTGATAAGTCCTTCATTCTGTTTACTCTCGTAGTGCTGAACCCTGTGGGAGGTCACCCCGATCTCTGCCAGGATGACAGCTTCATATCCGTATGCCAAGGAGAACGGGGTTTCTCCCGTGGAATCCTTATAGGTTGTCCGGTGCGCCCATAGTACTTCTGGTAGTTCCTCGACCCATAGGCCTTTGCTGGATCCAAGATGAGCTTTCAGGTTAGCCTTGATGGTTTTGTTGGTCGCTTCGACTTGTCCGTTTGATTTGGGATGGGCTGGTGTGGCGAACCTTAGGGCAATCTAGAGGTCCTCCCAGAGTTTTCTGAAACCTTTGCTGTCAAACTGCTTCCCGTTGTCAGTGATGATGGCTTGGGGAATTCCGAATCGGCCTCCGTTTGGTGCTCTTGTATTGCTAGACATCTTAAGAGGGGGACTGAGTAACCCCTTCGATAAAGTAACCCCGTTGATTAGGGAGAATTTGGTGCTCTTGTATCTTAACTTCTGGCCTCCGTTTTGTCCTCTGGTGTTTCTCCTGGTTCCAGATAATTTTCTGATGGGTTGCATCCATGATCTTTGGTTTCTTTATCTAGAACTTCTACTTTGGATTCCCCCACACTCCTTTCCCGGATGTAAATCAAAGGGATTATTCTGGGGTGTTCGGCTTTTGTTGAAGAGGCGAGCCGTGCCAGGGTGTCTGCCTCACAATTGTCTTCTCGGGAGATTTGTTCGAAGCGTACATCCCCCATCTTCCCTGTTAACTTTCGTACTTCGGTCAGATAGGCCATCATGCTAGGCTCTTTCGCTTGAAATGCTCCTTTTAGTTGCTGAATGGCTAACTGTGAGTCACTCCTTACTACCATATTTCGGATCCCCAGTACCATGCATAGTCTCAAACCGCCCAGTATTGCTTCATATTCTGCTTCATTGTTGGTTGCTATGAAAGCGAATTTCAGGGCGAGTATGATTTTTTCTCCTTTGTTGCTTTTTAGGATGATTCCCGCGCCATTGCCTTGTGTGCTGGCCGAACCATCTACAGACATTTCCCATTTGTCCTCTTCTATAGTCAGGGTCTGGGGGTCGGTACATTCGGCGACAAAATCCGCCAAGGCTTGTCCCTTCACTGCTGCTCTCGGGAGGTAGGTGATGTCGTGTTCACTTAGTTCTACCGACCACTTTACTAGTCTGTCGGAAACTTCCGGCCGCTGCAGAATTTGTTTCAGGGGGTGATCGGTGTATACCTTGATAGGATGGGCCTGGAAGTAAGGCCGTAATTTCCGAGCTGCCGTAATTAATGAAAGGGCGACCAGTTCGTGTGCCGGATATCGGGTTTCAGCGTCTAGGAGGGCTTTGCTGATATAGTAAACATGTTTCTGGATCTTGTCGGTTTCTTGTATTAGCACTGAACTTACTGCTCAGTCCGACACAGCCAGATATAGGTATAATGTTTCTCCTGGGAGTGGTTTTGCCAGGAGTGGGGGCTGCACCAGATACTGCTTTAACTGCTGGAAGGCTTCTTCGCATTCTGACGTCCAGTCGATATCCTTTTTTGCTTTTTGGATCACTTTGAAGAAAGGGTGGCATTTGTCAGTTGCTCGTGATATAAACCGATTGAGTGCAGCCACTCTACCAGTCAGACTTTGTACTTCTTTCACTGTCTTGGGAGACTTTAGGGCCAGTATTGCCTGGATCTTCTGTGGGTTTGCTTCGATACCTCGGGCACTCACCATGTAGCCTAAAAACTTTCCTGAGGCTACCCCGAAGGTACATTTTTCTGGATTGAGTTTCAGGTTGTGTCTTCTTAAAAGCTCGAAGGTCCTTTTTAGGTCGTCCATGTGGTTGCTTGGTTCTTTTGACATTGTTATCATGTCATCGACATAAACTAGCATTGTAATGCCGATGAGTGGTTTGAAAACCTTGTTTACTAACCTTTGAAAGGTTGCTCCCGCGTTTTTTAGCCCGAAGGGCATTACTTTATAGCAGTAAAGTCCCTGATCTGTGATGAAAGTTGTCTTCTCTTCGTCTGCAGGGCACATTTTGACCTGGTTGTATCCGGAGAAAGCATCCATGAAGCTCAGTAATCCTTGACAGGCTGTGGTGTCTACTAGCTGGTCTATGTTCGGCAAAGGAAAGCTGTCCTTTGGGCACGCCTGTGTTTAGGTCGGTGAAATCGACACACATTCGCCACTTACCATTGTTTTTTCTGACCAACACCACGTTTGATACCCAATCCGGGTACTTTGCCTCCCTGATGAGACCTGCCTTTAGTAACTTCTCGACCTCGGCCGCTATTGCTTTACTCCTTTCTTGATTGAAGTTCTTCTCTTTTGCCTGACCGGCTTGCGAGATGGATCTACTGCTAGGCGGTGATTGATGAACCTTGGGTCGATCCCAGGCATGTCATTGTATCCCCAGGCAAAGATGTCCGGGTATCCTTTCAGGCATTCTAGCAGATCTTGTCGTAGAGACTTGCTCAGGCCTCCCCCTATTTTTATACTTTTTCCTGGCCCGTAAAGTTCTATTTCTTCTGTCTCCTCAGCTGCAGCGAGTCGGGCATTTTTGTTTGGCCGGGGCCCTGAGCTTTTGTTTTCTTCTTCTTCACCCAGGTTTCTTTGTCGTTTTCGGGCATCTTCTTTGATGCAGAGAGTCTCTCGTGAGAGAGTTGCAAAGCAGCTGCGAGCCGTTTTCTGGCTCCCGCATACGATCCCGATCCCCTCCCGGGTGGGGAATTTCAGTTTTAGGTGGTAGCAGGACATCGCGGCTTTTGTTTTCATCATGAAAGGTCGCCCGACGATGGCTTGGTAACTGCTCATGCAGTCTACTACAGTGAAGTCTGTCATGATTGTCCGGGTCCGGGGATATGTCCCGACAGTCATTGCTAACTGTATCCTTCCTAGTGGGATGACGGCTGATCCTCCGAAACCGTATAGGGGAGTGCTATCGTTGGTCAGGGTTGCATATTCCACCCCTAAGTCGTCCAGTGCTTCTTTGGAAATTATGTCAACTGCGCTTCCGGGGTCCACTAGGATTCTGTCTACCTCCGACCCGCTGATTACTGCCTTGATTATCAACGCATCGTCGTGAGGGAAACTTACTCCTCGGGTATCCTCATCAGTAAACATTATCGGCACCGACCGGTTTCCCTGGAGTCCTGTTACCTGCTCTGTTTCTAGGACGTCCAGTCTTCGAGTTCTGCTGTAGTCTTTCCTTGACCGGTTAGAGTTTCCGGCCAGTGTTCTTCCTCCTGCGATGATATTGATTTGGCGGCCATGTGCTCTTTGTCTGGCCGTCATGACCTCGTGGTCAATGTATTTGTTTAGATACCCGTTTCGTGCTAGATCTTCCATTTGTTCTCGCAGATCTTTACACCCGTCCGTTGTATGTCCTCTGGAGTTGTGGTGCACGCAATAAGCTTTTTGGTTCCTTTTATCCGGGGGAAATCTTCTTTGGTCGGGTTCTACTAAGAGGCCTTTCCCCTGGATCTCCATGACAATTTGTCCCAGTGGCTTCTTTAAAGGAATGTAAGCATGCATCTTCACCGACCACATGGTTTACTTGGGTCGGCGCCCTTCTCTCTTGGTTGTCTCGGTGCAGTGGTTTGAACTCCTTGTGCTTCAGGGGTGGTCTTCTGGCTTCTTTTTCTACACGACGGGGGGCACCTTCCCTTGTGGTTCTTTCTCTGATGGTGTTCCCTTTTCGGGATATTTTCTCCTCGTTCTCTAATAAAACGAATTTTCGGGCCACCTCCAGGGCGGTGGCGTAGTCCGGGGTGTCTTGGATCCTTAGGTGGGTCCATAGCCTCCCGACTTTCAAAGCTCCCTTCAAGCTTTCCAGGGCTTCGGGGGATTCATACCCTCCGACTTCGAGTACCATATTGTGGTATCTTTCAATAAATATTTTCAAAGGTTCGTCGTCTCCTTGTTTCATAAGCCTTAGTTCTCCAATTGTCTTTCTGGGGACACAAGCCCCCTTGAAGTGTCGTGTGAATGACTTTCTGAGTTGTGCGAAGCTGCTGATGCTTCTTGGGGCTAGGCTTCTATACCATAGAATGGCCGGTCCGGCTAGGGTTAAGGGGAACACTTTGCAAATGGCGTCCCCTGTTACCCCTTGTACTTCCATTAGTAGGACGAAGCCTTCGATGTGGGTTTTGGGATCGGTATGGCCTTTGTATGGCGCCATGGTTGGCATGCTGAATCTTTTTGGGAATTTCTCTGACCTTATTTCTTCTATGAGGGGGGACTCATCTTTGCCGTCCTGGGTATCCCCTCTGTCTGTATTGGGGCATACTCCCCATTTGGCCAGCTCCTCCCGTAACCAAGATTTCATGCTGCTGTCTTTGGTTCCATGCCGCTTCCTGCGGTCTCCTTTCTTTCTGTTATCTTGGGAGTGGTGCTTCTCGGGGTCGGTATCTTCTCGTACCTCTTCGTCATATTCTTTCCCCCTTCGCCGGGTGTTGCGAGGGCCATCATAGGAGGGGTCTGGTGACGATTTGTCATCCTCTTCCTCCCACGTGTCCTCGGTCTGGGAATCTCTCTGCACCACCACAGATCTTACCCTGTAGGGACCCCTCCTCCGGGGTCTGTCGTCCTCACTTGTATCGACAATTTCTTTTCCCTCTGCTGTTTCGTTCCTTCGTCGGCTAGTCCCGGCCTCGAATTTTCCGTTGTGCACTCCTTCTACCTTTTCTAACCGGTCTACTATGGTTTTTAGCAGAATTTGGTTTTCCTCCCTTTCCTTCCTCAGGTTCTCCTCGATCTTCTCCATCCAATCCGCAGCCGAGTTCCCTGACGACTGGTGGTTTCCGCCTTCCGCCATTGTCTTACTACGCGAGTTGCTTTTTGTTGAATCCCCACAGACGGCGCCAACTGTTGACGGTGGATTTTGGTCTCAGGGCAATATGGGAATATCACTCCCGAGGAAATCCTCCTTCAATAGTGAATTTGTTTGGTTATGGGGGACCAAAGGCAAATTTAGCAGAAAACAGATAAATACACCAATCAACAAGGGGGTTTAACGTGGTTCGGTGGATTTAGATCCGACCTACGTCCACGGACACAAACATGATGATATTTTTATTGCTGAAACTCGTAATTCTTCTGTCTTTTTACAAGTCAGAGCTTGATGATTCTCCTCTCTAATTTTTGATGCCCCTTACACATACTCTGCCCTCCTATTTATAATAGTACAGAAATCAGACTCCTATTTGCATAAGAAATCCTAGTTGAACTCAGTCTTCTCCTCTTGATGAGGATTTCTAATCCAACGTTGCTTTCTCTTTTCTTATTCCTTTTTGGATTCTGACTTTATTTCCTTGTGAAAGTAGGATAATTTATTTCATCTTATCCACAGGAATAGGGCGTCATCATTTTGAGCATATCTCGCCATCTGGTCGGTTTTCATGTGGTCGGTCATGATAGTATTTTATGCTGAGAATGATTCTGCCGACTTGATAGTGCCCGGTTATCTGAACCCAAGTGATCGGTTGCCGGTCATAAAGTGCTCGGTCTATTTCTGTTGTGGTCGGTTTGAAACCGTAAGGTGCTTGTTCTTTTATTGTGAGGTGGTCGGGTTGACTTTGATGATCTCATTTAAACAAGGAATTACCCTTCTATCCTCGTCATGCTGCTTTAAATGTCATAGTACCTGAAAACACCATCAACATCAGGTAATATCATAAATAATTTTAATTGATTAAAAATGATAAAAAAATATTAATTTTTAATTATTAATTAAACAAATTAAAAAAAATCTGTCTAATTCAATTAGTCGGTTTTGACCGAATTTTTAAAAGACCGATTTTTAAGATTTCACCAAATCAGACTCAAGATCAATTTTAGATTCTATTAATTCAAATGGTCGGTCCGATCGGATTTTCTAACATAATGCTATTCCCTTATTGGGAAAAAAAAATAGAGAGTTGCATTATATTAATTTGAAAATTAATGCAAATCTGGCCCGCATAAGAAAAATCCGCACCAATCGATTTGTTAAGGCCGCGTAATTATCGTTCTCACATTTTATTATATTTTTGTGGGTCCAAAATAATAATCTTCTTGGATCACGCCAGGTGTCCCCCTTTGTATAAAATTATTTGTCCTCCAAGAATATTCCTTGAAAATATATTTTCAATGAATTAACGGTTGCATATCAATTGGTCTTATTGTTTTTAGAGTTCACAAAATAACCCCCACCACTTATTATTGTATGATATCTCACTTTCTTAGTTTCAACTGGTTAAAAATATCCGTTTTCGATTTATAATATACCGATTCAAAATTATTAAAAAAATATATGTATTATTGATTTGTTATGTTAATTTGGTCTAATAGATCATCTCAATTATTTACTATAACGAATCATAAGATTTTAGGGCTGTCTACGGAATTATAGAATGTATAAACAGAATCTTTATATTTTATAAACCTTTAATATTTTAAAGATTTTATAATGTTCATTTTTTTTAAATAAAATTTTGCAAATCTAAAGCGCCAAAAAAAAAAAACCAATAATTAAATTCTTCCTTAATTATTAAGAGATTTTAGAGTTACTTAACTAAAGACTTGCCACCTATTAATTAATTAAAAAAAAGAAGAAGGTGAGAATAGACTACATAGACATTGATACTTCATTTGATTTAACGTAGACAGATATCATTTGTCACATTCTTTCTCATACCATTACCATCCAAAAAATAAAAAAAATAAAAAGAAATAGTAGAATCAAATCAATATGTATAAAATCCAAGACTTGACAGTTGATTTTAAGGATGATTCATCCACTCAAATAAATTTAAGTTGAGCTTTAAAAATAATTCTCGTTTTTTCTAAACTATCATCTATGTAATTTAAGTTATAAAAAATAAACATTTTTGTTGACGGCTGATTTTGATCTCGGGGTAATATGGGAATATCACCTCCGAGGTAATCCTCCTTCAACGGTGAATTTGTTTGGTTATGGGGGACCAAAAGCAAATTTAGCGGGAGACGGGAAAACACACCAATCGACAAAGAGATTTAACGTGGTTCGGTGGATTTTGGATCCGACCTACGTCCACGGACGAGAACTGGATGGTACTTTTTATTACTTCAATACGCTTCTCAGGTCTCTTCTTTGTTTTTACAAATCAGAGCTTGATGATTCTGATCACAAATTTTTTTGATGATTTTCAGATCATGCCTTCAACTTGTCATTCTACACTCACTCTACCCTCCTATTTATAATGGTGAAGAAATCAGATTCCTATTTGTACAAGAATTCCCAATTGGAGATGATCTCCTTTTCCTATCAGGATTCATAGTCAAAACTATTCCCTTTTCCCATAAGGATTCCTAATCAAAACTACATTTACTTCCTTTATCCTATTAGGATATTAACTTATTACTTTACCCCATTAAAGTAGGACAACTTATCCCTTTTCCGCAAGAATAGGATGATTTATCTTCCTGAGCACGCCTCGTCATGTGCTCGGTCTTCATGAGGTCGGTCATGATAGCCATTTGAACTGAAAATGCTGCTGTCGATCTGATAATGCTCGGTCATCCGATCTCAAGTGCTCGGCCATTTAGTATAAAGTGCTCGGCCTCTTACCGTCAAGTTGTCGGGTCGGCTTTAACGGTCTCGATCAATGGAGTTACCCCTTTTACCCCTGTCGTGTTGTTTAAATAACATAGTGCTCGAAAAACACCATCAACATCTGTCCCCTAGTTCTCGGTAACAACGAGTTTGTGAGTTGATGCCGGGAACTAAAAAAAAGATGGTGTGTTGATCGCCTTGCTGGTGGTCGCTCCAGAAATCACCAAGAAATCGTCTTTGCCATCAACTAAGTCTTCTGTTTCTATCTTTATATCCTCGGTTTATTGGAGATGCTGACTCTATTTAGAATGATTCTCCACCTCAAAGCAAATCGCTTACTTGGGTCGTTCTATCAGGAGATGAAGTTCCTCTTGTTGTCCAAACTAAAAATGACTCCTCCTCTGTAATATCTGTACCAGAGATTTGGGGGTCCTGACCCCTGATTGATCCAATCTCGATTGTGAGGAGAAAATTTTGCCTCTGAGCTAACGATGATGTGCTCGGTGGCATGTGATCATGTCTCGAGCAGTGAGAGATGCTCGGGCCTGGGGGAACGTTACGTCCCCTAGTCCGAAGGACTGACTCGGTGGGACGCAACCCGACCCCGAGCTGTGAAAGGCATTTGGACCCGAGGGAATGTTACGTCCCCAGTCCGAAGGGCTAACTCGGTGGGACGTACCCCGACCCTGAGCTGTGAAAGGCATTGGACCTGAGGGAATGTTACGTCCCCAGTCCGAAGGGCTGACTCGGTGGGACGTACCCCGACCCCGAGCTGAGAAAGGCACTTGGACCTGGGGGAATGTTACGTCCCCAGTCCAAAGGCAGACTCGGTGGGACATCGCCCGACCCCGAGCTCTAAGAATCACTTGGTTCTAGGGGAATGTTACGTCCCCAGTCCAAAGGGCAGACTCGGTGGGACATCGCCCGACCCCGAGCTCTAAGAATCACTTGGTCCTGGGGGAATGTTACGTCCCCAGTCCAAAGGGCAGACTCGGTGGGACATCGCCCGACCCCGAGCTGTAAGAATCACTTGGTCCTGGGGGAATGTTACGTCCCCAGTCCAAAGGGTAGACTCGGTGGGACATCGCCCGACCCCGAGCTGAGAAAGGTACTTGGACCTGGGGGAATGTTACGTCCCCAGTCCGAATGACTGACTCGGTGGGACGCAACCCGACCCCGAGCTGAGAACGACACTTGGACCTGAGGGAATGTTACGTCCCCAGTCCAAAGGCAGACTCGGTGGGACATCGCCCGACCCCGAGCTCTAAGAATCACTTGGTCCTGGGGGAATGTTACGTCCCCAGTCCAAAGGGTAGACTCGGTGGGACATCGCCCGACCCCGAGCTGAGAAAGGTACTTGGACCTGGGGGAATGTTACGTCCCCAGTCCGAAGGACTGACTCGGTGGGATGCAACCCGACCCCGAGCTGAGTGAAATACTTGGGTTCTGGGGGAATGTTACCTCCCCAAACCAAAGGAGCTGGCTCGGTGGGACGTAACCCGACCCCGAGCTGAATAACCAAGTGTCCTCGGCGGAATGAAATCCAGCCCCGAGCCGATTAACCAAGTGGCCTCGGCGGAACGAAATCCAGCCCCGAGCCGATTAACCAAGTGGCCTCGGCGGAACGAAATCCAGACCCGAGCCGATTAATCCTGGGACTTATTCAGAAGGGAAGTGAATCAACCTTTGAAGCCCTACCGAATCTGGCATGGGCGTCCCTCTGCCAGACCGGCGAAAAAATAAAAACAAAACCTTTGAAGGTAAAATCAAAAGGTGGGGGTGACTTAGCACTTGTCCCAAAGTAAAACTTTTCACAAGTGTAAACAACAGCACGGATGCCTCGAAACAGCGTCCTGCCCGAGGCCTCCAAAACACAATTCTGAATCTTTCAATTCAGTGTCCCGGCGAACCAGGATTCGGATCAGAAGAGCGTATGAACGGTAAGGGCACATCCTCTACACGTCGGTTTGCTCGGGAGCCTGTGTATTGTATGAGGGCTCCTCCTTACCACGCTGGAGTAGGCACACGCCACAGGGGTATACGCCTCCCCGTGCTGTGCCTCCCGCGGATCCGGATGATGAATGGATCAAAGAGTGTCCGGGATACTAAGGGTATGTTCCTCCTTAGGCCCGGTATCACTGGAGTTAGCAATCGTCACGGGGGTGTCATTATCCCCCGTGCTATGCTTTCCCACGGATCCATTACATCGGGCAGGTGAGGATCAGAAGAGTGTTCGACACATTAAGGGCATGTTCCTCCTTATGTTCGGTAACACTGGAGTAAGCAATCGCCACAGGGGTATCATCCCTCCCTGTGCTATGCTTCTCACGGATCCGTTACATCGGGTATGTCCCTGAGGACCCCGAGCTAGAGAGATACTTGGCTCTGGGGGAATGTTCCGTCCCCAGACTAATGAGCATGTCTCGGTGGGACGTAACCCGACCCCGAGCTGAAAGAGGTACTGGCTCTGGGGGAATGTCCCGTCCCCAGACCAATATGCATGACTCGGTGGGACGTAACCCGATCCCGAGCTGAATATGGCCTCGGCGGAACGAAATCCAACCCCGAGCTGATTAATGAAGGGGCCTCGGCGGAACGCAATCCAGCCCCGAGCCGAAAGACGTACTTGGCTCTGAGGGAGTGTTCTGTCCTCAGACCAACGTGCATGACTCGGTGGGACGTAGCCCGATCCCGAGCCGGATAACTGAATGACCTCGGTGGGGCAAGGTCAAGCCCCGAGCTGCCCAAGTCTTTATTGCTTGGTCGTTTCTTTTTGTATTTTGGTGCTAAGTTTGTCCCCGTTTTTTAGTAGGTCTTTCTATTTATGTTTTAAGAAAGTGGCCGAGAACCTTCTTTTGAAAGGAGAAAGTTTTATTTATGTTTTTGGGGACAAACTGCCCTCTTTCAGTTGAATTGGCGGCCACATGCCCTTTATCTGGTCGTCATAACCTCGTGGTCAATGTATTTGTTCAGATATCCGTTTCTTGCTAGGTCTTCCATCTGCTCTCGCAGATCTTTACATCCGTCCGTTGCATGTCCTCTGGAGTTGTGGTGTACACAATAAGCTTTTTGGTTCCTTCTGTCTGGTGGGAATCTCCTTTGGTCGGGTTCCACTAAGAGGCCTTTCCCCTGAATCTCCATGACAATTTGTCCCAGTGGTTTCTTTAGGGGGATGTATGCATCTTCCCCGACCACATGGTTCACTTGGGTCGGCGCCCTTCTCTCCTGATTATCCCGGTGTAGTGGCTTGAATTCTTTGTGCTTCGGGGGAGGTCTTCTGGATTCTCTTTCTGTTCGGCGAGGGGCGCATTCCCTTGTGGTTTTATCTCTGATGGTGTTCCCTTTTCGGGACACTTTTTCTTCATTCTCTAACAAAACGAACTTCCGAGCCACCCCAGAGCGGTGGCGTAGTCCGGGGTGTCCTGGATCCTTAGGTGGGTCCATAGTCTTCCGACCCTCAAGGCTCCTTTCAAGCTTTCTAGGGCCTCAGGGGACTCGTACCCTCCGACTTCGAGTACCATATTATGGTACCTTCAATAAATATCTTCAGAGGTTCATCGTCTCCTTGCTTCATGAGCCGGAGTTCTCCAATCGTCTTTCTGGGGACACAAGCCCCCTTAAAGTGTCGTATAAATGACTTTTTCAGTTGCGTGAAGCTGCTGATGCTTCTTGGGGCTAAGCTCCTGTACCATAGAATGGCTGGTCCGGCCAGAGTTAGGGGGAACACTTTGCAGATGGCGTCCCCTGTTACTCCTTGTACCTCCATTAGCAGGGTGAAACTTTCAATGTGGGTTTTAGGGTCGGTATGGCCCTTGTACGGTGTCATGGTCGACATGTTAAATCTCTTCGGGAATTTCTCCGATTTTATTTCCTCCGTGAGGGGGGACTCATCTTTGACGTCCTGGATATCCCCTCTGTTTGCGTTGGGGTATACTCCCCATTTGACCAGCTCCTCCCGTAACCAAGATTTCATACCGCTGTCCCTGGTTCCATGCCGCCCTCTGAGGTTTCTTTTCTTTCTGCTATCTTGGGAGCGGCGTTTCTCAGGGTCGGCGTCGTCCCGCACCTCTTCGGTATGTTTTTTTCCTCTCCTCCGGGTACTGTGAGGGCTATCGTAGGAGGGATCTGGTGATGATTTGTCATCTTCCTCCTCCCATGTGTCCTCGGTTTGGGAATCCCTTTGTACTACCACGGATCTCACCCTGTAGGGTTCCCTCCTTTGAGGTCTGTCGTCTTCGCTTGTATCAACAATTCTCTTTCCTTCCGCTATCTCACTCCTTCGCCGGCTAGTCCCGGCCTCGAATTTTCCGTCGCGTGCTCCTTCCATCCTTTCCAACGGTCTACTATGGTTTTTAGTAGAGTTTGGTTTTCCTCCCTTTCCTTCCTAAGTTTTCCTCGATCTTTTCCATCCATTCCGCAGCCGAGCCCCCTGATGATTGTTGGTTTCCGCCTTCCGCCATTTGTCTTATTACGCGAGTTGCTTTTCGTTGAGTTCCCCACAGACGGCGCCAACCGTTGAAGGAGGATTACCTCGGAGGTGAATTCCCATATTACCCCGAGACCAAAATCAGCCGTCAACAATTTTATTCATAATTTTTTATTTTTTTAGATGTAAAATATTTATTTTGTATAAATTAAGAATGAACATATGATAATTTTAAAAAAACGATAATTTTTTTTTTCAAACTTTAACAAGTGGGTGAATGATAATTTCCCTTATATTTTATCTTCATATGTCATAGAATTTGGTAAAAAAATCTTCTCTGATCTACTTGCTAAATAAAGCAAATAATTTTATTCTATTGATCTAATTATGAAAATAACTATATCAATTACTGTTTTGGTATGTAAGTATTTTATTTCTCAAAATATTAGATAAATCAAATTAATCCTCCATCTTAAATAATGTGTTAGAAATTCAAATTCCATTATTCCAATATCATTATTATAACATATTTCATTCATTGAACTAATCAGTATTCATAGGCCACATTACTCACAAAATAATAATAGATGTTTGATTAATGGGAGAATTTCTAAAACAATCAAAACCATAATATATTATTTTAATAAACAAGTTTGTTAATAATAATATTATCTTAAGTTTGAGTTAAGACAACAAATAATAAATTTAGTCATAAGGGGTGTGTCTTGATACTGTAGGGTTCAATATCTCATTTTGAGGTCCTGTTTTGAATCCAGTGAGTCTGTTTTTTATTATAATCGGGGATTTTACATGCTCCGTTTAAGTCTGGAAGATCGGTTGGATTTCAAAAAAAAAAAAAACAAATAATAAATTTAGTTGAATTTTGAAGTATAGAAAAATTAGATCAGTAACAGAAGTCATTCACATGAAGGAAGACGAATAGAGAGAGGAAAAAAAAGAGAGAGACAGTGTGTGAACTGTGAAGTGTAAATCTTGTTTGCCTTGAAAATAAAAAAAAAAAAAAATGGGTGGTGGTGGTGGAAGTGAAGAAGGAGAAACGTTGGAATACACACCAACGTGGGTAGTTGCGGCTGTGTGTACAGTCATCGTTGCCATTTCTTTGGGTGTTGAAAGATTCCTTCACTTTCTCGGAAAATATCTCAAAAAGAAAAATCAAAAACCCCTCTTTGAAGCCCTCCAAAAAGTTAAAGAAGGTCTCTCCTTTTCAACCCTTTTCAGTTTTTTTTTTCTTCAGCATGATGATTTATGATAAATGTTGTATGTTTGTAATTTAATTTAATTTGGTTTTTGGTATCTGGGTTTTGACTTTTGAGTTTAGTAATAATCCCTTTAAAAAAAAAATGCTTGCTTTATGTATGGATCATGATATTGTGTAATGTTTGTAGGCAGGTATGCATGTATGTGGTGTGGATAAGAAGATTTGTAAGTTAAAAATGGACTTTTTTTTGTTGGTTTGCAGATTTTGATGTGTATTTGCGAGTGGGGCAAAATATATATTTTTACTTGTGTATGTTTATATGAAAATGTATGTTGTGTGAGTGGGAATTAGTTGGAAATTTGATTTGTTAGAGAAAAGAAGTGGTGAAATTTGGAATTGTGGTGGCAGAGTTGATGCTGTTGGGGTTCATATCACTGTTGCTGACGGTATTTCAGAACACAATCTCCAAAATCTGCGTTCATCAGGATGTTCTAGATAATTTGCTTCCTTGTAAACGCAATGAAACAAAAACAGAAGGGGAGAAATCTCATGGTACTACGACATCTCATTTTCAGACGTTTTCCATTTCCGGCACAGCTAGGCGTCTTCTGGCTGAAGAATCTGCAGCTTCCGAGCTTGGCTATTGTGCACAAAAGGCAAGTATAATTATCTGTTGACCACTTATGACACACTTATGGAGCATCTTATGCAGTAGTGTGTATTGTTTCTTTCCTTATTTACAGATATTATTTATAGCTGTGCATGAATTAAAATTAAATGATCTGATTGGTTTTTGCTTTATCCTGTTCAGAATAAGGTACCAATGTTATCAACTGAGGCGTTGCATCATCTTCATATCTTCATCTTTGTCCTAGCAATTGTGCACGTGACTTTTTGCGCTCTAACTATTGTTTTTGCTGGAGCAAGGGTGAGCTGGCAATAGATAGACTTCCCTTACTTGTTCTGTAGTTCGATACTGTTATTGGCCTATTGAGTCTTCTTTCTTCAATAACTATCTTTATTGATATAGATTCGTCAATGGAAATACTGGGAGGATTCGATTGCAAAAGAAAATTTCGATACTGAGCAAGGTGGGAGCCATCACCAATTAAATATTTGATGTTTGTCCTATACTCCTTTGTAATTATTCATTATTTAGTGATTCAGTGAAATATGTGCTATTTATGTTTATTTCTTCAAAATATTGTCGTTTATGATAGGTAAAAGTTTTTTAATAAAGTATTCTTATAAAAGAAAATGGTTACTCTATAAAAGTGACAATATGAATTAATCGGATATAATTTGCATTACTATGCACATGTATTTTTGTTTCAGCTGAAGAAAAACAAAAACCCAGTACATTTTGTATAGATCAATCAAGACTTGTAGCTTGATTTAACAAATAAATATGTGCAAGTCAATTTTTGTTGCCTTCTCTATAGCAGCTTCCTCATTCAAAGAAGTATTGACGTCAAATAATTCCGAAATTACTTTTTTTTTGTTTAGGTCATGGAAAAGCAATATGTTGTTCTTCTTTGTTGCTTGTGTTAATTATATTCTGTGTTACTGTAGTTTTGAAGAAAAAAGTCACCCATGTTCAGCAACATGATTTTATCAGAGAGCATTTCAAGGGTTTTGGTAAAGATTCAGTCTTGCTGGGATGGGTGGTGAGTTACTTCTATTAGAATCATTGTAACGAATTTTGATTGGACATTCAATCTTGCAGAAAAATGAAATCTTGTTTGAGATGCATTTTCTATGGTGTATGTGAGAACTAGAAACGGTTTGTAGCACTTTTTCTTCCCCACATATGGATTATCCATTTTCTTCATTATTGTTGCACGTAGCAAAAAGTAATTGTACATCTGAGATGAAGTGAAAATTTTGACTGGAACAGTCTCCTGATGGATTAAGGGGTAGGCCAATCTTTGAGTTCGGGTTCTTCTGGAAATTGTTTTACTTAAATGTTGTTTAGTGCAGGGTTGTCACAAGGAATCAGGATATGTAGTTATTATATACATATAGATATGTGCATATATCACTTATTGTTCTTCTGCAGGGGAGCTACATCGTGTACTTCCACGTTATTGGAAAGGTCATGCGGCTTTTCCTTTGCTTGGATTTTGTAATCAAACTGTTTCACCCTTGCTAACCCGTTTTATCTCTAGAAATAAACATACATGCATAGACACATCACATTTTTTTCCCATTAATATAGATATTTTTGCATCCTCTGTTTAGAGGCAGCTGGTGTTAAACTTTTATAGTACTTACCCTTTGTTGATTATCGTCTTGTGTCCCTGCAGCATTCTTTTTTCAAGCAATTCTATGCGTCTATTACCAAAGCAGATTATGTGACATTGCGACTAGGTTTTATAATGGTAAGGAATCGAATGTGGCGATGTCTTGTCTTATATATATTCAGTATGTAGGGGTGGCAAAACAGAGTGGCGAATCGAATTCATGTCAAATCCTAAACAAATCGAGTCAAAATTTGATGAATTTGGATTCGACCCATTTATTTAATGAATCTTTGATATCAGGATTCAAATTCGATTCGTTTAATAATTGAATATTCGATTCAATTTGTTTAAACAAAATTATTAAACGAGTCAAATCGAATTTGGATGCCTGTAAATTTATTCATGTACAATTATCTATCAATATTCAGTGATAATTATAAGCAACAAAATTCAAGCAAAATAAAGTACCACAAATTTATCATCCCAACAATATTCAAAGTTTCAAACTCCAAACTCCAAAATAAAAATCCATTAACAATACAAATAATAGTAAAAATCCTCAAAATAAATATTCAATTCGTTTATGACCCGTTTAATAAACAAATCCTAAATGAATAAATCAATCAGTCAACTCAAACCCGTAATAAACAAATCAAATGGAATTTTGATCCATTTATTAAACAAATCAACTTTTCCTAACACATTTCCATTTAATTCGAATCAAATAAACAAATATGGAACAAGATTGCCACCCCTACTAGTATGTCCTTTATGTGTTTGGCTGCATATTTCCTAATTTCTACTTTAGACCCATTGCAGAGGAAATCCGAAGTTTAATTTTCACAAATACATGATACGTGCACTTGAAGATGATTTCAAGCGAGTTGTTGGTATAAGGCAAGTGTGTTTTAAACTATCTTTGATTATTGCTCATGGTGCATATGTACTGGATTTATTGGCTTCACCATTAAGGTTGATTTGCTTACCAATCTTCTTAATTTACCTTTGCAGTTGGTATCTTTGGATATTTGTGGTCATATTCTTGTTGCTGAATATTAATGGTATGCTGCTTCATGAACTTGCAGACTGGTACTAGATAGAATAGTGATGCCACTTATAATTGCCACTTCGTTCCGAATTCTACATCAACTTTTTTGTGATTTCAGGTTTATAGGTTATCTGCATGGTTTCAATTCTTTAGCGGCCACACTAAAAGGCATTATGAGAATGAAATATTCGCTTTTTTGGTTAGACACATCACACAAGTCACTGAAGAGTTATTTACTATTTGGATTTGATCCTTTTTTCAAGCTTGACTAGCAGTGTCTACCCTCTTGTCATCGTATGGGGGCAGTAACTGGTCTTCGGGTCAATGATCGGATTATAAGAAATGACATATTTTGATCTTATCTGCTATTTTTTCATCAACATCTTTTTATCTTTTAATCTTCTTGTATATTAATGTTGGCTATTTTATCGGTCAATAGGAGACAATACTCTTATTTGATGCTAAATAGTTTAGGTTCTTACTCAGAATGTCGTTAAGGTAAAACTTGATCTCTGGTTAAAGATTTGTAGTCTTAATTGATGCAATTTGAAAGACCATTAAAAATAAATTTTTTCTTGTTCATGTGATAAAATGCAAGCATGTTCTAGTTTCCTTCAATTTACTATAAAAGGAGGTGCTGTCTTAGTATTTTGGGTTACCAATCGTTTTTGTTTATCATTTGCTCATGTATCCACATCTTTATTGTGCAGGTTGTCTCAGATTGTTTATCATTTTTTTTTCAGTTTTAAATGGTATATAGTAGTATCAGATTGTTGATATGATGATATATTGCCATTTTCTTGTGCAGGTTGGCATACGTACTTCTGGATAGCATTCGTTCCTTTCATTGTGGGTACTCTTAAATCTTTTATATGGTTTCCCTTGTGCCAATTTGCATGATTTTGCATCTAAGTTGCAATTTTTACAATAGCAACATTTGATTTTCACCATCCAGTTTTATGCTTTTGCAACTTTACAATTTTATTGATGGGTGATTTAACTCGTTTGACTTGTTGCCGAGTAATGAGAATGAGAAATACCCAACTTGCCGTTATTGACTTGTCTTCCCACTCCCCTCTTTTCTTTGTACAACATACACGTGTTATTGTAATAATCTGTTGTTGCATGCCCCCACCCCCAAATCCCTAATTTTGGTCAGTTTATTAAGAGTGTATGAGTGTGTTTAATCGTGTCTCACTCTTTTGCAGCTTCTACTTGCTGTGGGAACTAAGCTGGAGCATATCATTAGTCAATTGGCCCATGAGGTTGCTGAGAAACATGTAGCTGTTGAAGGAGAATTAGTAGTTCGACCATCAGATGAGCACTTTTGGTTTAACCAGCCCCACATTGTGCTCTTCTTGATTCATTTTATCCTATTCCAAAACTCTTTTGAGATCGCATTTTTCTTTTGGATATGGGTAAGTTAAAATCTCAAAGACCCGCTCATTTTGAGAACTGTTTGAACAGACTTAACTATTTGTGTTTGTACGTCTGTAGGTTCAATATGGCTTTGACTCCTGCATCATGGGACAAGTTCGTTATATTGTACCAAGGCTCATCATTGGGTAAAAGTCTTGTTTTCTTTTTTAATCTAATTTTGGTTCAACATTTACAAGTAATTCAAGTTTCTGATGCTGACTGCCTAATCTTTTTGTTCTACGGGTTCCATATAGGGTGTTTATTCAAGTTCTCTGTAGTTACAGCACCTTTCCGCTTTATGCCATTGTCACACAGGTGAATAGATTTGCCACTGTATATGAACTTCAACTCATTTCAACAAAGGTTGTAAACTTGTCAATTTTATCTTTTTTTTTGTTTTCTTTTTCCAAATGAAATGAAGATGGGAAGCTCCTTCAAGAAGGCGATATTCGAAGAGAATGTGCAAGTAGGCCTTGTTGGTTGGGCTGAAAAGGTGAAGAGGAAGAAAGAGTTAAAAGCAGCTACAGAGGAATCTAGGCAATCAAGTTCCCACGATGGGGTTCAGCTGGGAAGAGTTTTTCGTAATGCATTTACTCCGGAGGAGATTCAGCCTTCTACGCACAGAACTGAGGCTTCCAAATGAAATGCGCCGTTCTGACTAAAAAAAACATCCAGCTAATGTTTCTGGTTCTATTGAAATTTGGCTTTTGTAGAGGTATCTATATATATAAGTATAGCAGGTGATAACCATAGTTACTCGTTGGTGTAGGGCATGTTTAAACTCTCAAGAGGAGAGTGTAAATTTATGAATATCTATCTACTGATGATGCCTATATATTTTCAAAGGGAAGTTGGGATTTTTATCACCCTTTTGAACAAGAGTTATTTTGAGTTTATTTTATGACTTCTTGAGTTACAAGTTGGGCTCAAATCCTCTCACTAGAAGGCATGATACTCTGATATCATTTGTTACGAACTCATTTTTAAAAATCGATTTATACAGAGAGAGTGCTCAAGGGTTAATAAACTACCAACTCATTCCATATTTTGCTTATGTGTGACAAATGGATCACAATATATGTGGGAAACTCGAACCCTTGATAATGAAGAGACGAAGTCTTCACTGTTACGCCAAGTATTAACTGACATAAACATCACCTTAATTTAATCGTTATATATTTATATTTATAGAGTTTTAAGTTTTAAGTGGAATTTTTTTGGTTAAAAAAATAATCTAAGATAGGTCATAGGAGCATCTCAATGTTTTGTTTTGTTTTGTGAAGCTTGAACCCTCCATAAAGGAGAGGTGCTTTAAACAATATCTTTAATTTCCAATCCTTCCTAATTAATCCACAAATGATAATTTAATTAGCTTAATTCTTGTAGTAGAAGAATGAGATCACATATTTTAATCTTATTGGATTTCGAATGGGGGTGGGGGTATAATATTTAAAGAAGAAAATCATTAGTTTTTTTTTTTTTAAGGGAAATTTATAAAAATAGTCAAAAAAAAAAACTTTGTCATTTGTCAAAATAAACCACAACGTTTAGCTTTTACAAAAATAGTCAAATTCTCCGAAGTTGACTTCAGAGAAGTTGGCTTCTCCGAAATTGAGGACGAAATATATCGTGTTCTTCGGAGATCCGAAGTCCAAACTTCGGATCTCCGAAATTGACTTTTTTATTTAAAATTTTGGATATCCGAAGGTTTGACTTCGGATCTCCGAAGTACACGACATACGAATACTATAAAATAGTGAGGTCTCCGAATATTTTCACAAAAAATCAAAAAAAACTCAGAGTTATCCGATCTTGTCTCCAAAGTAACTTAGGAATCTGAACTACTTAGGAAATTCGAAGTCCTCTCCAAAGTCATCAGAATGGTTGGTTTTGTTTTTTATTACTTCCCAGATGAGGAGGCATCTACGAGATATCAGAATGTTTGGAGGACACGACCTATTGTTAGGGTGCATACAGTAGACATAGAAAATATTACTGGATATGGGCAGAACGACTTATTGCGCCTGATGGGATGAGACAGTCTGTTCATTTTAGATGCTCCAGTTTATGGGAGCTTATGTCGGATGTTCATTAGTAATATCGACCTGGAATCGATCCAGAGGCACCCATTTCAGTTTTCGACTTGGTTGTTCGAGTGGAGGTTGGCTATTACGTCTAAGGGTGGTAATTTGGGTCAGAATTCGTTTATTCGTTCGATTCGATTCGCTTTAAAGCGAATACAAGTTTGAAAAAATAGATTCGTTTAATAAATGAGTCAATTCGATTCGATTCGTTTATTAAACGAATCGAATACGAATTTAAACTCATTGATTCGTTTATTCATTTAAGATTCATTTTATTATTTTTTATTTACCAGTTTTTGTTATTTTTCAATTAAAATTCGAAAAATTATGGCTAATTACCATAGAAAAAGTAATATTTTCGATATTTGGTGATGTAGTTTTAGTAAATATATTAATTACATATTTCATATGTATATATTTATGAAGAATTAATATAAAATCAAGTGTGGTAAATTATTTTATTAAATAATATCATGACAAAATGAATATTCGTATTCGATACATTTAATAAACGAATCGAATACGAATCCTGATATTAGGATTCATTTAATAAATGAATCGAATACGAATCCATCATATTTTGATTTGATTCATTTAGGATTCGATACAAATTCGATTCGTTGATTCTGTAGGGGTTGGTGCTCAGAGCGCCAATTCCCGGTTGTATTTTGTTAAATACTCTGTACAACCATTATTATTAGTAAATAATACTGCAGTTTCTATAATATAATCTAATCTTTTATATGGTAAAGACGTAATGACCTTAGAATGATTAGTCATGGTACAGTTGCAAAAGCGTCGCAACGGACATTGAGTCGTATCATGGCGTTGTCATTCTCAGACAGTTCCTGGTCAAGGTTTACACTACTTGGTCAGTATAGTAAACCCGTTGAGACCGGTACATGTCGTATACTGGAATATATGATTCCAATGGTTTCTCAATGAACCATAAGTCTTGGAGACTAGTATAGACGTGTAGGTGTTTATAGTGGATAAACACTGAACGACTCACCGAAGATTCTTAATGGATGGTACACCAGCGTCAATAAGAATCTTCTTGGGTTGAGTAGCACTTGTGATTCTTAGACTTGAGATGCCATTGTGGGCACATGAGACATCTTCTACACTTAGATGGCAGTCACGTCACCGATCTATTTAGATCAGACCTCCACCTGTTCGTTGGTGTAGATAGATCCTCAGGGTGTCCTATGTGTATCAAGATAGGATCCGTCAGTTCTGTGTACCAGAGCATAGGTAGTCCATATGATTAGCAATCAGATAAAACCATGGGCCCGTGGTAAGTTTAGAAGCTAGTTCTAAACATTCTTTTTGAGATTGCTAATAGAATAGTCGACTGGATAATCCCCATAGAGATTTGACGTTTACATCTGTATCTCTGGGATTTATCCGGATACCTGTGACGGAGGGATTATACATCTGCCATGACCTCGACCTGTATGGTTCAGCGAGATTATCCGTGATCGTCATAATCTACGGGTGGATAGATTATGGACATGAAATTTGATTTCGTGACGGATATACCTGAACCTAGAGAGTCTCAATAATGAAACATACTCGTAGAGCACTAGAGCAACATAAATAAATAATATTGATTATTTATAAAGTCGTTTAATGGTTAAACGCAAGATACATGCTAAAGACACTAGATAGTCATTTCCTTAATTATTGTGTATTTACATTTAATACTTGATTAATTTAAATACACATTAATTAATAGTCAAAATGAGTTATTTGACTTATTTCCTAAATGATGAATTATGTTTTTAATATTTAATGTAAATATTATACATATATTTAATATATTTGTATTTGATTAATTAATTAATTATTTAATTGTTAAATGATTAAATTAATTAAAATATAAATATCTTTAGTTAGGATATTTGAGGTTAATGATCATAGTTGCAATTGTTGACCAAAATAAATATCTATAAAGTTATTAGATATTTATAAAGTTGACTAAATGCAAATGAAATAAAATTGAAATGAAAATTTGATGTATATGCTTGATAATGATTTCGGCCAAGGCCTTATTTCACAAGTATATAATGTTTTCATTTGCTTTTCATTTCATTATAACCTAATACACTTTTACAAAAGAGAGACACCATTGTTGAAGCCAAAAGAAAGCTTGAGAAAGAAAGTAAAACATCAAAAGCTTGGATTTTTAGTAAGTTTCTTGAACTTGCTATTAGTAAGGAATTTATTCCTTTTGTTCTAGGCTTTAATATGTGATATTCTTAGGATGTTCCTTTCTTTATTTCTTGTGGTTTTGATTGATGGTTGTTTGTTGAAAGTGTTAAGCATGTGTAATGAAGGAAGTGTATGACTATTGTAGTTATATGTAATCTTTTAAGGTTTATAAAACCATGTTGCTAATCTAGAGTTGTTGACTCACTCTTAGATGACCTAGATTTGATCTTGAGTTGTTTCATTGTGTGAGACTTTGATTGGATGAATGAATGGTGTTTTAGAAACATGATTTAAGTATTGGTTTCAAGGTTTTTGACCTTGTACCACCTTTTGGCTTTTCATTTATGTTGAGTATTTGGATTTGCATATGATGGCATGAAAAATATTCGTCTGTTTGAATGTGGTCTGGTCGGACATAATGTGGTCGGCACTTTTGTGGTCTGGTCGGACATAATGTGGTCGGCACTTTTGTGGTCGGTCCTCGTCTGGTCGGACATAATGTGTGGTCGGCATTTTTGTGGTCTGGTCGGACATAATGTGGTCGGCATTTTTGTGGTCTGGTCGGACATAATGTGGTCGGCACTTTTGTGGTCGGTCCTCGTCTGGTCGGACATAATGTGGTCGGCACTTTTGTGGTCGGTCCTCGTCTGGTCGGACATAATGTGGTCGGCACTTTTGTGATCGGATTATTACTCCATTTGATCGGATCATACATGTGAGTAATGTTTTAGTTTATGGGTGGAACACGAATAGATTATTCATATTAGATATTGAATAATTTACTCGATATTTTGAAAAAGTTTTGAAATATTCGCGCCCCAAACCCGCGCTTCCGCTGCGCCCGACCCGAATACCCCTTACAAAATGGTATCAGAGCGAGTCTGATTCTAGGCCACCTTATATGATTAGCCTTCATTGAATCAATGTTTAATCATGTTTTCTAGACTTTATGCATGCTTATTAAGATCTAAATTGGTTAGATTTAGGGTGTATGACACTTAGCGGAAAATCCCTAGTTAATGTTTAAATGTAATTATGTATTTGATGCATATTATATGGTCCGTCTTGTCAATACGGTTTATGAATACTTCTTTGTGACTACATCCGAGACCGTGCCTCTGCTGTGAGGGTGTGTAGCCGATAAAGATTTATTTATACGGATGTATATTAGATACTAGATAAATTCAAGTAAAAGCGGAATTCTGAACGTGCCCTAGCTGTCAGGATTACGTAAGTAACTTGAGTTTATCATTGACGAGTATTACCTTGGTACGTCTCCTTGTGGGTCTGCCTTCGCAGCGACAACGAGAAACGGCCAGGACCGGATACTTAGGAGTCACTTTTGAGTGATTGACAAATGAGTTGTCTACCTGATGAATATACGTAGGCGAGACCGTGCCTCTGCTGTGAGCTGAAATATATTCACGGGATCCACCTTTCACTATTTATATTTAATTTAATTATTAAATATTTGTATTCTGTTTTGGGATTACAGTATTGCATGATTTAGTGGGAGGGACATATTAGATTTAAAATCCATGATCTAGTTTATGCTTTTGATATTATATGAAACTGTTTAATTTCTGCTAACCGTTTTTCGTGATCTATATGATAGATTTGCGATGGCGGGTCATTCCACAAATCAGTTTGCGCGTATGCTAGATGCGAACAAACTAAAAGGCGCTGAGAACTTTACGGACTGGGAAATGGACTTGAGGATTGTCCTCGACTCCGAGAAGTTGGGATATGTGCTTGAGGGCCCTTTGCCCCTTGCAGTGGGTGAGGAGGCTTCGGAAGAGGAACGCCGAGTTTTTGAAACTTGGAAGGATGATGACTTAAGGGTTAAGTCATACATCCTCAGTTCGCTCTCTCCGAAACTCAAACAGCAATACTATGGTATGATTGACTCCTACAGTATGATGACACGATTGAGACAATCGTTCGAACCAAGAACAAGTGATTGTTCATAAAGTCGCCATGGAACTGTTCCATGCGCGTCTGGATGAGGGGCAAAGTGTCAGCCCGCCTTCTTCAAATGATCGATTTGATCGATCAATTGAGGCAACATAATCTCATCCTGAATGACATTCTCGGGAGCAGTGTCATTCTGGGTTCTCTGCCAGCTTCATTCCGACAGTTTGTGATGTACTTCAACATGCACGGGACCGTCTGCACCTACCATGAGCTGCATAGGATGTTGCTCACGGCAGAAGAGGACCTTAGGAAGGGATTACCAACTCGCCCTCCTAGATCTACTTCTCTTTCAGCTTCTTCCCAAGGAATGTCCAAGGGAAAGAACAAGAAAGGAAGAAGAAAAAGAGGGCAGTTGGTCCTCAACAGCAGCCGAAGATAGCCAAGCCCAAGAGGGCTTCTGAAGACAAATGCCACCACTGCGGCAAGGTCGGGCACTGGAAGAGAAACTGTCCAGATTACATTGCTCAGATCAGGAGAGACAGAGCATCTACATCAGGTACTTTTATTTTTCCAGTTATTGATTTATCTTTGGCTTGTGAAGCCGTTACATCCAGCTGGATTTTAGATTCTGCTTGTCCCATTCACATTTGCAATTCGTTGCAGGTGCTGAAGGAAAGTAGGAGGCTGAAGCCAGGAGAGATGCAGTTGCGGTTCGGGAGTGGAGACTCTTTGGATGCAGTTTCAGTGGGAGTATGCGAGATCTCATTGCCGAATGGGACACTTTTGTTATATGACTGTCATTTTGTACCAGGATGTGTCGCTAATATTATATCACTTTTTGTATTAGATACAGAAGGCTATTGTATTAATATTAAGAATAGTTCTTTGTATTTATATGATAAAAATAATATTCAGATCCTTAGTTGTCCAAACCAGCATGGTCATTATACATTGCAAACTTCAAAAGATATTTTAAATACTGGAGTTAATAACGTAGTTTACCTGTAATTAATAATACTGAACTTTGGCATATGAGACTTGGTCACATTGGCGTTAAGCGCCTTACCCAGTTGGTTAGGAATGGTTTGATACCAGATCTTACCATTGAATCCTATCCAACTTGTGAATCCTGTATTCAGGGTAAGATGACCAAAGCCCCATTTTCTGGTGTTGGACACCGTGCCACTAACTTACTGGAACTCGTACATTCTGATGTATGTGGTCCACTAAGTCAAACTGCTCACAGTGGTTATTCGTACTTCGTTACCTTTACCGATGATTTATCACGGTACGGTTATGTGTATTTGATGCGACATAAATCGGAAACCTTTGAAAAGTTCAAAGAGTTCCGAAATGAAGTAGAAAAAAAAACTGGTAAATATATTAAATGCCTTCGATCAGATCGAGGCGGTGAATATATGAGTGGTGAGTTCATGGATTATATGAAGGAGAATGGGATTCTCGCTCAATATACTCCTCCAGGTACACCACAGCACAATGGAGTATCTGAAAGGAGAAATCGGACTTTATTGGATATGGTCCGATCGATGTTGAGTTTCACAGATTTGCCCTATTACTTATGGGGTTACTGTCTCTTAACAGCCGCACATCTTTTGAATAAGATTCCTTCAAAGGTGTTCCTACGACACCGTATCAGATATGGTTCGGAAGGAGACCGAATCTAATTATATTAAGGTTTGGGGTTGTCCTGCCTATGTCAGGGTAACTCAGCAAGTAAGCTTTCGCCTCGAGGGCAAAAGTTTAGGTTTGTTGGATATCCCTCAAATACGAGGGGATATCTGTTCTATGACACCGAGCATCGAAATGTGTTCGTAGCTCGCTTCGCAAAATTTCTAGAAGTAGAATTTTTGTCAGAAGGTGGTGATCATAGACAGGTTGAGCTTGATGAAGTCCAACCTGAAAACAACGAACCAACGGAGGAACCTGAAGTTCAAGTAGATGAAGGACCTTCAACACACACACTCCGTAGGTCGGAAAGGGTATCTAGACCTCCTGAACGCTTGTATTTGATACAAGAAAAGAGTCTGGATGTTCTCTTAGTTGAAGAGACAGATCCTTTCACCTATAGAGAATCGATGTTGGACATCGAATCCGTGAAATGGCAAAGTGCCATGAAATCCGAGATTGACTCAATGCATGAAAATCAAGTTTGGGACTTGATTCCACTTCCCGAAGGAATTGTTCCTATCGGTTGTAAATGGGTTTACAAGAGGAAGCGCGGGCCTGACGGTAAGGTTGAAACTTACAAGGCCCGACTGGTAGCAAAAGGTTACACGCAGCGACCTGGCGTCGACTACGATGAAACTTTTTCGCCGGTAGCAATGCTTAAGTCTATTCGGATTTTGCTTTCTATAGCTGCGTATCATGACTACGAGATTTGGCAAATGGATGTCAAAACGGCTTTTCTAAATGGATTTCTTGATGAAGAAATCTATATGGAACAGCCGGAAGGTTTCACGTCCAGCGAAACCTCGGGTATGGTATGTAAGCTTAAGAAGTCCATTTATGGACTTAAACAAGCTTCACGAAGTTGGAATCTTCGTTTTGACGAGATTATCAGATCGTCTGGTTTTCTCAAGAATTCGGAAGAATCCTGTGTGTATCAGAAGGCCAGTGGGAGCATGGTCGTATTTTTAGTCCTGTATGTTGATGACATCCTAATCATTGGGAATGATTTAGGTATGTTACAAAGCGTTAAAGCATATCTCTGTAAGAATTTCTCCATGAAGGACTTGGGAGAAGCTTCCTATGTTTTAGGGATAAAACTCTATCGAGATAGACATAGGAGGCTGATTGGGTTATCCCAATCAACGTACGTAGATAAGATCTTGGAACGGTATAGCTTTGGTAACTGTAAGACAGCAAACATACCGTTCAGACATGGGATTCATCTTTCAAAGAAGATGTGTCCACAAACAGAAGATGAGAAGGTTAGAATGTCTAACCAACCTTATGCTTCGTGTTTGGGTAGCATAATGTATGCCATGTTATGTACGAGGCCTGATATCAGTTTCGCTGTTAGCGTAACCAGTCGATATCAGTCCAATCCAGGTAATGACCATTGGATGGCCATTAAACATATCCTAAAGTATCTTAAGGGTACTAAGGATAAGTTGATTATTTATGGAGGAAACGAACTGCAGGTTAACGGGTATACAGACTCCGATTTTCAATCGGATCCCGATGATAGAAAGTCTACATCTGGATTTGTCTTTACCCTTAACGGAGGTGCAGTATGTTGGAAGAGTTCCAAACAGGGATCTACAGCTGATTCCACCACTGAGGCGGAATATATTGCAGCTTCTGAAGCCGCAAAAGAGGCTGTGTGGATAAAGAACTTTATCACAGAATTGGGAGTTGTCCCAAGTATCGAGAATGCGATTCCGTTATACTGTGATAATACTGGAGCCATTGCGCAAGCAAAGGAACCGAGGGCGCATCAGAAGTCGAAGCATGTGGAACGCAAGTACCACATCATTCGAGAGATCGTGTCGCGAGGGGATATTGTCGTGTGCAAGGTACCGAGTGAAGACAACGTAGCAGACCCGCTGACGAAGGCCATACCTCCGAAGTTATTTGATAAACACGTGGAGTCGATGGGTATTAGATACAATCGATATTGGCACTAGAGCAAGTGGGAGATTTTGTAGGGGTTGGTGCTCAGAGCGCCAATTCCCGGTTGTATTTTGTTAAATACTTCTGTACAACATTATTATTAGTAATAATATATGCAGTTTCTATAATATAATCTAATCTTTTATATGGTAAAGACGTAATGACCTTAGAATGATTAGTCATGGTACAGTTGCAAAAGCGTCGCAACGGACATTGAGTCGTATCATGGCGTTGTCATTCTCAGACAGTTCCTGGTCAAGGTTTACACTACTTGGTCAGTATAGTAAACCCGTTGAGACCGGTACATGTCGTATACTGGAATATATGATTCCAATGGTTTCTCAATGAACCATAAGTCTTGGAGACTAGTATAGACGTGTAGGTGTTTATAGTGGATAAACACTGAACGACTCACCGAAGATTCTTAATGGATGGTACACCAGCGTCAATAAGAATCTTCTTGGTTGAGTAGCACTTGTGATTCTTAGACTTGAGATGCCATTGTGGGCACATGAGACATCTTCTACACTTAGATGGCAGTCACGTCACCGATCTATTTAGATCAGACCTCCACCTGTTCGTTGGGTGTAGATAGATCCTCAGGGTGTCCTATGTGTATCAAGATAGGATCCGTCAGTTCTGTGTACCAGAGCATAGGTAGTCCATATGATTAGCAATCAGATAAAACCATGGGCCCGTGGTAAGTTTAGAAGCTAGTTCTAAACATTCTTTTTGAGATTGCTAATAGAATAGTCGACTGGATAATCCCCATAGAGATTTGACGTTTACATCTGTATCTCTGGGATTTATCCGGATACCTGTGACGGAGGGATTATACATCTGCCATGACCTCGACCTGTATGGTTCAGCGAGATTATCCGTGATCGTCATAATCTACGGGTGGATAGATTATGGACATGAAATTTGATTTCGTGACGGATATACCTGAACCTAGAGAGTCTCAATAATGAAACATATTCGTAGAGCACTAGAGCAACATAAATAAATAATATTGATTATTTATAAAGTCGTTTAATGGTTAAACGCAAGATACATGCTAAAGACACTAGATAGTCATTTCCTTAATTATTGTGTATTTACATTTAATACTTGATTAATTTAAATACACATTAATTAATAGTCAAAATGAGTTATTTGACTTATTTCCTAAATGAATATATGTTTTTAATATTTAATGTAAATATTATACATATATTTAATATATTTGTATTTGATTAATTAATTAATTATTTAATTGTTAAATGATTAAATTAATTAAAATATAAATATCTTTAGTTAGGATATTTGAGGTTAATGATCATAGTTGCAATTGTTGACCAAAATAAATATCTATAAAGTTATTAGATATTTATAAAGTTGACTAAATGCAAATGAAATAAAATTGAAATGAAAATTTGATGTATATGCTTGATAATGATTTCGGCCAAGGCCTTATTTCACAAGTATATAATGTTTTCATTTGCTTTTCATTTCATTATAACCTAATACACTTTTACAAAAGAGAGACACCATTGTTGAAGCCAAAAGAAAGCTTGAGAAAGAAAGTAAAACATCAAAAGCTTGGATTTTTAGTAAGTTTCTTGAACTTGCTATTAGTAAGGAATTTATTCCTTTTGTTCTAGGCTTTAATATGTGATATTCTTAGGATGTTCCTTTCTTTATTTCTTGTGGTTTTGATTGATGGTTGTTTTGTTGAAAGTGTTAAGCATGTGTAATGAAGGAAGTGTATGACTATTGTAGTTATATGTAATCTTTTAAGGTTTATAAAACCATGTTGCTAATCTAGAGTTGTTGACTCACTCTTAGATGACCTAGATTTGATCTTGAGTTGTTTCATTGTGTTGAGACTTTGATTGGATGAATGAATGGTGTTTTAGAAACATGATTTAAGTATTGGTTTCAAGGTTTTTGACCTTGTACCACCTTTGGCTTTTCATTTATGTTGAGTATTTGGATTTGCATATGATGCATGAAAAATATTCGTCTGTTTGAATGTGGTCTGGTCGGACATAATGTGGTCGGCACTTTTGTGGTCTGGTCGGACATAATGTGGTCGGCACTTTTGTGGTCGGTCCTCGTCTGGTCGGACATAATGTGGTCGGCATTTTTGTGGTCTGGTCGGACATAATGTGGTCGGCATTTTGTTGGTCTGGTCGGACATAATGTGGTCGGCACTTTTGTGGTCGGTCCTCGTCTGGTCGGACATAATGTGGTCGGCACTTTTGTGGTCGGTCCTCGTCTGGTCGGACATAATGTGGTCGGCACTTTTGTGATCGGATTATTACTCCATTTGATCGGATCATACATGTGAGTAATGTTTTAGTTTATGGGTGGAACACGAATAGATTATTCATATTAGATATTGAATAATTTACTCGATATTTTGAAAAAGTTTTGAAATACGTTTCGCGCCCCAAACCCGCGCTTCCGCTGCGCCCGACCCGAATACCCCTTACAGATTCGTTTTGCCACCCTTAATTACGTTTGACCTGATATGTGAGGTCTTGGAGTGCCTGATTGTGGAGGATATGCAGTTCAACACCCATGATGAATGGCAATACAAAACATGTCTCGATCAGAGTGTTGCCATGAGTAGGGTGTTGGGACTGAGGGTTACAGAGCAGAAGCGACAAATGTTTTTATGAGGACCGATTGCACGCTTTGAAGTAGAGACACATCAAGCTAGACATTCGGCCTAAAGAAGATGTCATTCAACTGATTATCATGTCGCGTATCGGGCACGCACACAAGGTTAATATTTTAGGCATCGTCTTGCTAGAATGCGTACTTCAGGTAAGAAAATATTGTACTAATTAATTAATTTAGATTTTGTATGACAATTCCTAAAAATTTATTTTGTTTCTGCAGGGTCATATGTTGGACATATGAGCCCTTATTATAAGGCATTGGTTTAAGTTACATGCCCATAGTAAGACATATATTCCCCAGGACATGGTCATCATTTGGCTCGTGCATTATTTCCAGCTTGATTTGGATGACGGGGTGGTCTACTTTCAGCATCCGACTATCATTAACACATATTCCTGCGATGGAATATCCTCTATTGCACAACTATAAGAGATGCTTTCATGACATGTATAACAAAATGATATATCTTTTCATGACAAAAATTGATATTGATTTTTCATCTAATTCTTTTATTTATCTATATAATAGGTCGTCATGCTACTCAAAATCAGCCGGCGCAGGTTGATTCTCCTACTCCTTCCTTCCCACTCGGCTTTCATCTCCAGTAGGCTTAAATGGCGCTGGCCAGTCGTCTTATAGCTGGTGATCCATTAGCCACTTTGTTACGTGACCCGTGATTGAAATAAAGGAGCAATTGGCGAGGATCGATGACAAACACACTACCACTGACACATGTACACAGAGGATTGAGAAGCGTCAGAGGACTATGGATGATCGGTAGGAAATGATGGAGCGTACATTAGATGAGACGTTATAACTTCTGAGGAGGATGGCAGCTGAGAGGGATCCTAAGTCTGATGATGTACTTAATGACATCAAATTCGATGCTTTGTATTTTTTTTTTTTTTTTTTATATTTTATATTTTGATGTATAGCAAATACTATTTTGTAGATATGATTTTTACATATACTATATAATTTGTTTGTGATTGTGATAGTTTATTTACTTCTATTTCTTCAATAAGAAACACAACTAAAAAATTAGTGTTGATCGAAGTTAATACATAAAATCTGATAACATTGTTTGGGCCAAAATTGGCCACAAGGGTAAAAACGACATTACACCGCAAAACCAACCACAAACCTGAGACCCATCAAGCAGACTGGGCCCACAAACAAAATATCACGCAAGAGACCGATCCAGACCGCCTCAATGGCCCAAGCCCGTTAACATAAAGGGAGCCAACAGACACCAGTTACTGGAATCAAGAGGAAATCAAAACTCAATAAAGATCGCCATGAAGTCGATAGATTCGAGTTTTAAGACACGATTGTCAGTTATCAAGCATGGAAAATCAGGAATAACTCACATTTATGGCAACTCCAACAGGCAGAATAGAGAGCCTATAAAGGAAAGAAACGAAATAATAGAGGGGGCCTGAGATCTTGAGACACGACCCATCACACATACATTGTTAGCATACCCCGCCCTCACGGCATTCAAACTGAAGTTAAGGTATTCCTGAAACCTTGACTCTCCCATCTAGAACTATATTCCTTCCTTGACACTGACTTGAGCGTCGGAGTGCCTACGGCTTCCACCACACCGGTGGGCAGTAAGCTCCTCATTCACTCTACTCATTTTGCAGGTTCGCTCGTGCCCTACTTTTGATAATCTCGATTGTGGACCACTACCGAAATCAGCCTCCACAATTTGGCGCCCACCGTGGGGCTAACGAGCAAATTTCGCAGAAGTAAAACATATCAACGAAACAATCAAATATGGCCTCAAGCAATGAACAAACACCAGATCCTCTAATGGCACAACTTGCCATGCTCTAAGAACGACTCCAAACCCTTGAAGAAGAAAATTTAACGATTCGAAACACCAACGTAGGCCTACGGCAAAAGTTGGATCACCTATAATCCGACCCTCTGCACGACCCTCAAGGCCAAACCAGCAATGGAAGTAACCGAAGCAATCTAACAGTTCCGCCCATGTCGGATGGGCCAAATAGCAATCACCCTCCAACAACACAAGACCCAAATCTTCCTATTGATCCGACCCATCTACTGGCCAGTTCTATCAGGAGGGAAATGGTTGAATTCAAATAAGCAATTATGTCGAGACTACCGGGTGTAAAGCTCCCAATCAGAAAAAGTAGGGCCGGAGCAATTTCGGATACCCCATTCGTGGAATCAATTGTAGCAGTGAGTTGCCACAGAAATTCAGCCCACCTGAAATAAAGCAATATGACGGGACCACAGATCCAGACGACCATGTGATACATTACAAATTCAAGATGATATCAACCGGCCTGTCTCCGAGCCAGTTGGAGGCTGGAATGTGCAGGTGCTTTGGGGAAACTCTGGATGGACCTGCCCTAACCTGATTCATTAATCTTCCATACATATCAATCAAGTCCTACCAAGAACTGGCAGACAAGTTCGTGCAACACTTTGCAAGTTCATGCAAGTTGGAAAAGACATCAGACGACCTCAATTCCATACAGCAGAGAAGAGGAGAATCATGACGGAGCTACGTGGCCCGGTTCAACCGTGAGAGAATTACCATCCCGGATCTCCATCAGCCAACGGCAGTCGAAGCCTTCAGGAATGGACTTCTTTATGATAGCGGGCTCTACAAGAAATTGACAAAATTCAGGTGCTACATAATGGACCAGGTCATGGCGCGGGCCCACGTAGAGATAAGGTAGGAAGATGATAAAAGAAATAAGAGAAGATATGATGACACGAATGCACGAGTGGACCGAAGGCCTGCGACTACCAGACGACACGTCATGGATATCCCATCTCAAACGGAAGGAAGGAACCAAAATAAGGGTGAACGACGACCCTTCTACAAGAGTGTAGACAGACGACCAAGACCATATAAAAATAGGGAGGAACTACCGGAAAGCAAACCCAGGCTTCCGGACTACAACTTTACGATTCTCCCGGAGAATTGGTGTCAGTGCAGAAAGAAGATGAGGAATGAAGTAAATTGGCCTCCACGGTCTAGGGATAGTTCATCCAAAAATGACACTAGGAAGTGGTGTGAGTTTCACAGGGACTACGGTCACATGACAAGCGGAATATGTTTCCTTGAGATTGGAAGTTTTGAGCTACTAAACAAGGGGTTCCTGAGGGATTTTCTCACGGATAAAGGGAAGATTACATTGGCACGAAGGGATGAGAGAGACGGTCAAGGAGAAATTCCAACCCCGCCACCCCGATTAATAACATTGTTAATGTCATTTCAGGAGGATCAGGAGTCAGTGGAGCTACCCATTCAGCAGTTAAACGACATTCAAGGGCGTTGGCAAAAAATAATTCACACACCTTGATGTCAGTAGAGAGGGTCTCCACAGGTTTGGTAATTGAGTTTCCAGACGATAGGGATTCACATGATTTGAATCCCTACCACGACGCTTTGGTCATTTCCCTACAAGTGGCGAACTTCATGGTCAAACGAGTGTTGGTCGACATGGGCTCCTCAGCTAATATAATCTTCGCCAGTGCTCTTGCCGACATGGGTACGGAGTTGGATAACATAAACAGGCAGACGACAGTACTGATCGGGTTAGTGGAGAATAAAAATTCACTATTGGGGAAGTATCACTCCCAGTCTACGCTGCCGGAGTCAATAAAATGACTACTTTCCTAGCCTTGGACAGCCCTTCAGCCTACAACCTGATCATGGGCAGGCCCTAAATTCATGACATGATGGCGGTTTCATCAACCTATCACCAAGTAATAAAGTTCCCTACTAGATTGGGAGTTCAAGAAATAAAAGGAGATCGGTTGGCGTCAATGAGCTGCAACCAAACGACCTTGAAGGCTAAAGTTGAATCGGCATAGCAATTACAGGCTGGGCCTTGCGCATCGGAGCCAACTCTACCAAATATTGAGAAGCTCGACGAGGTCCAGATTCATCCTCAGTTCACAGATCACAAGGCCATGGTTGGAGCGGATTTAGATCCCAAACTACGAGCCGACCTGGTAGAATTCTTGAAAAGACGACACGACAGCTTCGCGTGGTCACACAAAGATATGAGTGGAATTGATCCGGAGCTCATCACTCACGAATTGCATGTGGATATAGACCACGTCTCTGTTAGGCAGAAAAGAAGAAAGTTCGCTCATGAAAGGAACCAGATCATTGACGAAGAGGTACAAAAGTTATTGCAGAACGGAGCGGTTAGAGAAGTATAATTTTCGGAGTGGTTTGCGAATGTTGTAGTAATGAAGAAAAAGAATGGGAAGTGGAGAGTTTGCATCGACTTCACGAATTTGAACAAGGCTTGCCCAAATGACTCGTTTCCTTTACCACAGATTGATTCATTGGTGGATGCGACTGCAGAACACGAGTTATTAAGCTTCATGGATGCGTATTCAGGCTACAACCAGATCCTCATGCATCCTGACGATCAAGAGAAGACAGCCTTTGTCACAAACCGGGGGATATTCTGCTACAAAGTCATGTCATTTGTCTTGAAGAACGCGGGAGCAACGTACCAGCGAATGGTCAATAAAATGTTCGACAGTCAAATTGGGAAGACAATGGAGGTTTATATTGACGACATGCTAGTAAAATCTGTCAAATCTGAGCAACATCTCAGTCATCTGGAAGAAGCCTTCGACATCATGGACAAGTACATAATGAAATTGAATCCTACTAAGTGTGCGTTTGGTGTCGTCTCAGGGAAATTCTTGGGGTACGTAGTCACGCGATGAGGCATTGAAGCAAATCCAGACCAGAATAGATCAATCCTCGACATCCCTTCCCCTTCTAGCTCGAAGGATATCATGCGACTAACCGAGAGGATCGCGGCGTTGAACAAGTTCATCTCCAAATCCACAGATAAGAGTTTTTTATTCTTCTCAGCTTTAAAAAGGGCAAATAAATTCGAATGGACTCCTGACTGTGAGGAAGCGCTGAAAGGACTCAAACAATATTTAACTTTACCACCCATGTTGTCAAAACCACACGACAAAGAAAGGCTCTACCTCTATTTGGGAGTCTCGGAACACCGCTGTCAGTGGAGTCTTGGTGATAGAGGAGTCGGGGCATCAACAACCAATCTACTACGTAAGAAGAGCATTACTGGGGGCAGAGACACGCTACCCGTTAATGGAGAAGTTGGTCTTCACTCTTGTCACAACCGCGAGGAAACTCAGACCCTATTTTCAAGGACATGCGATCACAGTCTACACGACGTACCCTTTGAGGAGCATTCTCCATAAACCTGAATTGTCAGGGAGGTTGATGAAGTGGGGGATTGAGCTTGGAGAGCACGACATAGATTAACAGCCTAGAACAACTATCAAGTCGCAAGCTTTGGCAGATTTTATGGCCGACTTCGCTCCCGGTATTTTGGCGACAGCCGAAGCTGAAGTCAACTCCATTCAGTCGACAGTCCCTTGGAAGTTAGCAGTTGACGGGTCGAGTAAAAAAAAAGGTTGTGGTCTTGGAATGGTGATCACTACTCCCACGAGCGATACTTTGCAACAGGCAGTCAAATGCGGTTTCAGAGTTATCAACAACGAAGCAGAGTACGAAGCACTGGTCGCATGATTATTATTGGCCAAGGAATTGGGAGCGAAAGAGATAGAAGTGACGTCTGACTCTTAGTTGATAGTCAACCAAATTTAGGGATCCTATCAGGCTAGGGGTCAGACAATGGCTTCCTACTTACAGAAGGTAAATGATATACGGTCGACATTCGATAAATTTTCCATAACCCAAGTCCCAAGAAGCAAAAATTCCCAGGCTGATGCATTGGCGACCCTCGGATCGACTATGGAATGCGACAAACCACGAACAATACCAGTAGTGTATTTGAGCTGGCCCGGCAGTCAGGAGGAAGAGGCAGATGTATCCGCTATCGGGGTCAGTCGACAGTTGGATGACACCGATCGTCGAATATTTGCAAAAAGGCCTGCTTCCAGAAGATAAAGTACAAGCTAGGAAAGTTCAAAGACAGTCTGCAAGGTTCGTGGTGTTCGAAGGTCAGTTGCTAAGAAGGTCGTTCACGGGACCATACTTGAAATGCTTAACACACGACGAAGCTCAGCATGTATTGACTGAATTGCACGAAGGGGAATGTGGGAACCACTCAGGCGGTAGGAGTTTGGCTCTCCGAGCCCATTCGACAGGGTATTACTGGCCGACAATGAGACTAGACTCCGCTGAATTCAAAAAGAGGTGTGATAAGTGCAATAGATTCGCACTAGTTCCTCATCTACCACCAGAAAAACTAAACCCAATTTTATCTCCGTGGCCGTTCATGAAGTGGGGCATGGACATTGTTGGAAAACTCCCAGCCGCACCCGGCCAACGTGTCTACATGCTTGTAATGACAGATTATTACTCGATGTGGATAGAAGCTGAAGCTTTTTCCAGAGTACGCGACAAGGAGGCTCAGATGTTCGTTTGAAGTAATATCATATGTCGGTTCGGCATACCAAGAGAAATTGTGACCGACAATGGTTCACAGTTCATCAGCCATCACTTTCAAGATTTCTGCAGGAATTGGGGCATGAAACTGAACTTCTCGACACCGCGCTTTCCACAAGCAAACGACCAAGCAGAGTCGTCCAATAAAACAATCTTGAACACAATGAAGAAGAGGTTGGAAAAGGCTAAGGGCGCTTGGACGGATGGGTTACCTGGAGTCTTGTGGTCGTACCGAACAACCATGAGATCTTCCACTGGCTAAACTCATTTTGCATTGGCATTTGGAACAGAAACAGTTATTCCAACAGAAGAAGTCATCCCCTCCCCACGATACCAATGGCTTGACGGAAAAAGTAATCAACAACTGATGAACTTCAATCTCGACACGATTGATGAGACTAGGGACAGAGCTTTCATTCGACTGGCTGCTTATCGACAGAAGATGGCCAGATACTTCGACAACAATGTCAGGACTAGGACTTTTCGCACTGGTGATTGGGTCATACGAAGAGTGTTCCAGAACACTAAGAAAAGTGGAGATGAGAAGTTGGGCCCAAATTGGGAAGGCCCTTATCTTATCACAGGGGTTGTTGGTAAAAGAGCCTACAAGTTACAGACCGTGGAGGGGAATCCCGTTCGCAACAGTTGGAACACAGTGCACCTTAAAAGATTTATCCGGTAACATTTATGTTTTGTCATTTCTGTGCCAGTTAACTTTTTAGAATTGTCGTATTTAAATAAAGCAAAGACGTTTGTAGAAGTTATTCGACGAATTGCAATAAAGATTGTTCATTGAATTCTCGTCCCGCTCTTACATTCAAAATAATAAATCGTTCATCATTTTTATACACAACGTCAAAAGTACAAAATGCTTTTTTTTTTTGCCATCTTTTCAATTATAAATACAAACTGCACAAACACATTCCAATTAACTTCTATATCCTCAGCCTCAAAGACCCGCCCTCTACATCAGTGGTTGTTGGGATGCTGGCAGGGACATCTTCTTCATTCTCCACAATCATGGGCTCAGAATGGCCAGCGGCCAGTCCGACTTTTTCTCCTTCTTCTTCATGCTTCTCGACCTCCACCGTCTCCTCAACAGGTGCTGCAACTGGCTCGACCTCGCCATTCTTCATTTCAATTTCCGTTTCTAACTCTTCGACTTCTTCCTCGGTCGACGAAGAGATGCCAGCTGCACGCCTTTCGAATTCTCGAATCCATTTCTCAGGCTTCTATTCCACGTGCTTCCCAGCTATAAACTCCTTCATTAAGTCATACATATTCTTCATCATGGAGTCAATAGCAATGCTTCATCTGCTCTATCAATGACTTGTTCTTCTTCTTCTTCTTCACATTTTCGAACCCTTCCTTGTAACCTTCAAGCGTTAGCTCGACGGTTTCCTTCTCCAGCTTGAGTGTAGCTTTCACTTCCTTCAATTCCTTCTCAAGAACCTTCTCTTCCTCTGCGACGCGACTAGCCCAGACTTTAGGTCAGACGACTCCTTCCTCGCAGCCGATAGAGCCTTCTCCAGTTCTTTGACACTCTTCTCTGATTAGACTCCGCATTCTTTCGCAGAAATAAGCTGCATTCCAGTGCCTGGGGGATTTGATTCAGAGCGTCATTCAAAATAATAATAATAATAATAATAATAATAATAATAATGATTAAAAAAAACCCTTACTTGATAATTTAAGGCGATGGCTTTCTTCATGGCCTCCACATGCCCGATTTGTGCCAATCTTACTTCATCCCGTTGAAGTAGTAATCCTTCGACGAATGAGTCAATGCTTGAGGGATCTGAGATTACAGTCGACTCCCGCGGGACTTTTAGGGTGACGTTATCAGAGCCCTCTTCCGTTTCTGCCTCGGTGACTGATTTCATTTTCTTCCCCACAGAAGTCATCTCAGTCGACTTCCCTTTCTCTACGTCACCCTCACTCGGAATAACCTCCCGAATTTGAGTGCCAGCTTATCCTTCTGCCTATACCCCTATCTTCTTATGCTTCCTTGATTTTCTTCGACTCTTCATTTCTTCGAGTGAAGCCACCACGAATGGCCCAGTCATCATTTCCTCTGCGCATAAAAATTCTTCAGTTTTTAGGGGCTCTCGATATCTTTCTCCCCATACAACGTGTGAATCGACCATCTACAGTTTATCACGGGCAAAATGTTTTTACAGAGGGCCAGAACTTTACCTCCTTCTCGGTGATAGATATCCTCCCACAACAGAGTTGCCCTTAGTCTTCCCTCTGTCAAGATCCTTTTACACTGTCTTTCCTCAGCCGACAGAGATAGAACAGTTTTGGTATTTGAGATTGTACGTGCAGTTGTGATGGATGGCCTATTTCGTAAATGATCTGCAATAAATAAATGCGTGGTTATTTAAATGCGTGAATTTGGCTCAAAAATTATGAATTAAGGAAAGAAAGTTACTCACTCGACAGACACCAAAATTCAGGGATTCGACCAACCCCTGCTGATCCAAATATACCCTCCCCATTTGCAAAGAAGTATTAGGACTGCCAATTCCCTCTATCATTAGTTGGCAATCCAGTAACTAATGTCATCTTCCTATGTCTAAGGATTAAAGTATATCTCCCCTTTTCCTTCAAATGCTCATTTAAGTACTAAGTCTCTAACACATCTCTTACCTCGAAGAGGATTCCCAACTCAAAGGCCAAACACTCAACCGACAATAAGATTCTCCACGCGTTAGGCATAAATTGTGAGGGGGCGACACAAAAGTGATCTAGAACCTCCCAGACCAATCTCGGGATAGGAAATCTCAACCCTACAAAAAAAGGACATACGTAGAATCTCATCCACCCTGGGACCTTGTAATCTATTCTTTCATTCGACGAAGGCACCCGGAGCTCCAAAGAATCTGGGAACCTATACATAAAGCTGAGTTCCCTCAACATTTCCCTATCATTCGACTAGCAAGGTTTTTCGACAGTAAATTCGTGGGTTCACTGGTAGAAGGAAAGTCACTCGACTCCCCGACAGGGGCAAGATCTGAGTGGTATGGCCACATTAGGGGTCTCTTGGGAAGGCCTAGCTAGAGTGACTGCGCCACTTTCGATCATCCCCAAATACGACCGATCTCTGTTCTCTAACACCCTCCTTGGTGTCACTCGACGAATCAACATAACTGTCAATACTAGCGCCTAAGCTACCTAGAGAATCTCCACTCGACATCTTCCAAACAACTAGCATAAAACAACTAACTTCCCTAGTACCCAACCTCCTAAAGATCAAAACCCACAAACACGATTTCTCAACAAGTCACACAAACCCCAAAGATCAAACAGCCAAATCTACCTTAGAACAGCTTGAATATTCAATATGAATGTTTAAAGAAATTGAAGAACATGAGAAAGTTTTGAAGAATACCTTTGTGACACTTGAGAGCTCTATATTTACTCGACTTCCGGATGAAGCAAAATGAAATGCCCAAAGCTCTTTTATACACACAACTCGAATTGGCGCCAAATTTCGCGCCAAAAGACTCCTCGTAACTCGCACTAGGGTTTGCAATTGATGGCCAGGGACAATTTGGTGATATTCCAAGTGTCGGATTGTGGACCAAAGACATCTACATATCGGTTCATGTCGAGCCACATTAGGAGTACGATAATATTTAATAGTTTCAAGAACAACTCGACCGGGAAATCCCCCTGAGAAAAAAGAAATATGTTTTTCACTCACCAACTCGAGAGAATTATCCTGAACACCATCAAGTTCAGTCGAACGGGGACATCCCCATGATGAAAAAAGAAATATGTTTTTCACTCGACAACTCGAGAGAAGTTATTCCTGAACACCATCAAGTTCAGTCGACCGGGGACATTCCAATGATGAAATAAGAATTATGTTTTTCACTCGACAAGTCGAATGAAGCCAGTCTGAACCCCTATCAAGTTCAGTCGACCGGGGGACATCCCCCTGATGATAAATAAGAATTATGTTTTTTTACTCGCATAGTCGAGTAAAGCTACTCCTGAACCACAATCCGGTTTAGTCGACGTGGTGGTGGGGGACTTCCTCTGATAAGAAAATGGTTATGAAAGTCATTCGACACATACGCCATGTCGAATGAACTGATTCATGAACAACCATCAAGTTCAGTCGTACATGGACTTCCCCTGATAGAAAATGGTTATGAAAGTCATCGACACATACGACATGTCGAATGAAATGATCTCTGAACAACCATCAAGTTCAGTCGACCAGGAACATTCCCCTGATGAGATTATGGTTATGAAAGTCATTCGACATACTCGACATGTAGAATGAAAAGAATCTTGAACCACAATCTGGTTCAGTCGACCGGGGACTTCCCCTGATGAGATAATGGTTTTTATGACAGTCATTCGACACACTCGACATGTCAATGAAAAGAATCATGAACCACAATCTGGTTCAGTCGATCGCGGACTTCCCCTGATAAGAAAATGGTTATGAAAGTCATTCGACACATACGACATGTCGAATGAAATGATTCCTGAACAACCATCAAGTTCAGTCGACCAGGAACATCCCCTGATGAGATTATGGTTATGAAGTCATTCGACATACTTGACATGTCGAATGAAAAGAATCTGAACCACAATCTGTTCAGTCGACGGGGACTTCCCCTGATGAGATAATGGTTATGACAGTCATTCGACACACTCGACATGTCAAATGAAAAGAATCCTGAACCCAATCCGGTTCAGTCGACCGGGGACTTCCCCTGATAAGAAAATGGTTATGAAAGTCATTCGACACATACGACATGTCGAATGAAATGATTCCTGAACAACCATCAAGTTCAGTCGACCAGGAACATCCCCTGATGAGATTATGGTTATGAAAGTCATTCGACATACTTGACATGTCGAATGAAAAGAATCTTGAACCACAATCCGGTTCAGTCGACCGGGGACTTCCCCTGATGAGATAATGGTTATGACAGTCATTCGACACACTCGACATGTCAAATGAAAAGAATCATGAACCACAATCCGGTTCAGTCGACCGGGGACTTCCCCTGATAAGAAAATGGTTATGAAAGTCATTCGACACATACGACATGTCGAATGAAATGATTCCTGAACAACCATCAAGTTCAGTCGACCAGGAACATCCCCTGATGAGATTATGGTTATGAAAGTCATTCGACATACTCGAATGTCGAATGAAAAGAATCCTGAACCACCAATCCGATTCAGTCGACCAGGGACTTCCCCTGATGAGATTATGGTTATGAAAGTCATTCGACATACTCGACATGTCGAATGAAAAGAATCCTAAACACAATCCGGTTCAGTCGACCGAGGACTTCCCCTGATGAGATAATGGTTATGAAAATCAATCAACGCATTTGACATGTCGGGTGAAATAAATCCTAAGCCGTCATCCAATTCAATCAACTAGGAGACGACCTTGCTAACTCACGTCGAGTCAAGCAAAAGACATGATAAATAACTCGTCACATACAAGTCGAGTGAGCTCACCCCAGAACGTCTGTCTCATTCCATTGACCAAAGACACCCTCTGCTGACTCATGTCGAGTCAAATAAAGGCATAGTAATCACTTGGCACATGCAAGTCGAGTGAGGTTGCGCCTGAACAAACGTCTGGTTCAGTCGACCTTGTACGTCCCCTGATCCCATACGACATGCACCAAAGACACTGTTCGGTTCAATTCGCATTGGATGATCCCCCATAAGCTCACGAGGTCGACGTACTTGAAATATGAGTTCCCCATTACGATATGTCGAATAAGGTAGATTTCCTCGACCGTCACGGTGGATCCAAAGACATCTCCAAAATTACTATCGAAAGCCAGAATCATGGAGACCAAAATTCCCCACTCACGAGCTGTATGACGAAGATTTGCCCTAGATCACAGCCATGATCAACAAAATTGAAGAACATTTCCAGATTCACTCGACGTACTCGAAGGTACTCTCTAAGCCTATGACTCCCAGACTTAGAGAGTAGGGGACAAACTGTTTGGGCCAAAATTGGCCCCAAGGGTAAAAACGACATTACACCGCAAAACCAACCACAAACCTGAGGCCCATCAAGCAGACTGGGCCCACAAATAGAATGTCACGCAAGGGACCGATCCGGACCGCCTCAAGGGCCCAAGCCCGTTAACACAAAGGGAGCCAACGGACACCAGTTACTGGAATCAAAAGGAAATCAAAACTCAATAAAGATCGCCATGAAGTCGATAGATTCGAGTTTTAAGACACGATTGTCAGTTATCAAGCATGGAAAATCAGGAATAACTCACATTGATGGCAACTCCAACAGGCAGAATAGAGAGCCTATAAAGGAAAGAAACGAAATAATAGAGGGGGCCTGAGATCTTGAGACTGAGCTTGAGACACGATCACACATACATTGTAGCATACCCCGCCCTCACGGCATTCAAACTGAAGTTAAGGTATTCATGAAACCTTGACTCTCTATCTAGAACTATATTCCTTCATTGACACTGACTTGAGCGTTGGAGTGCCTACGGCTTCCACCACACCGGTGGGCAGTAAGCTCCTCATTCACTCTACTCGTTTTGCAGGTTCGCTCGTGCCCTACTTTTGATAATCTCGATTGTGGACCACTACTGAAATCAGCCTCCACAAACATAAATCTGAAAACCTAAGTCCAACAACATCAAATCCTAATTCATCAAATTCGATATATTTTTTATCGTATTCTAAATCAGACACTTCGAAGATTTGAAGTCCAAATTTCGGATTTCTAAAGTTTGAAATAAAAAACCAATAAAAATTTGAAAAACTTAGAAAATCTGAAGTTTAGACTTTGAATCTTCGAAAAACATGACATACTTCAGCCTCACTTTGAATAAGCTACTTCTTCTAAGTACACTTTAGAAAAATTGACTATTTTTGTAAAAGCCAAATATGTAACTTATTTTGTCCAATGATATATATATATATATATATATATATGCTATTTTATAAGTTTCTCTTATTTTAAAACAACATGGACATGTATTAGTGTTAGTTGGGGGATTAGGGGTGTTCGCGGTGCAGGTTGCAGTTCGGGTCGGTTTTTCGTTTTCACTTCAAACCGTGCGGGTTGACGGTTTGAGAAATTAGAAACCGAAACCGTAAATTTGATAAGGAAAACCGCCGGTTTGAGTTGGCGGTGTAATTTGCGGTTTGGGCGGTTCGGATCGGCGGTTTGGATTATAAATTTTTTAAAGGAAATTTTGTGTGTTTTCACATAATAATTGAAGTGAAAAAATACATAATTTTAATTATATTTTGCATATTGTCATATGATCATTAAATATCTTAAATTTCATGGTTAAAAAAAAGAAGAATATATAAAATAATATCTAATTTGAACACGGGTCGGCGGTGGTTTAGGAGGTTCGGGTCACGGTTTGATTCAAAAATTGCGGTTTTTTGAGCGATTTGGGTCGCGGTTTATGTCAAAACCGCACACCGACCCGAAATTTACGGTCGATTCGATTGACCCAAAATTATTTTTAATTTTTTTTTCAAACCACGCGCGGTGCGGTTTGAGTCGGATTACGATTTGACCCGAAATGTCATCATCCTGAACTGGATGGCCTGTTTTGCAAGTTATAAGGATAAGCCAGAAAGAGAGTCCATTTTATAAACTCTGAAGTTCATTTCATCCATTCTTCTTGTTCTTGTTGAAAAACTTGACACAATCAAAATGCCAATATATTCAGGTGCACCAATTGGGCACTGCCCTCCATCTTTAAAATCCAATTCCTCTGCCCCACCAAAGCCTCATTTCTTGTTTCCCCAAAAGCCTCTCATTTTCACCACCAAAAGAACCCAAACCCACATAGTTTCAATGAGCTACGATGCAGGAATTGGCGTGATGGGCACGAAGCTAGGCATGGTGTCGTACTTCGAACCCAACGGGACCGTGGTTCCGGTGACTGTAGTTGGGTTCAGAGAAGGGAACACTGTGACTCAGGTTAAGACTGAAGCGACTGACGGGTACGACGCCGTTCAGATTGGTTATAAGAGAGTGAGGGACAAGAAGTTGACAAAACCTGAACTGGGTCACTTCCAAAAGTCTGGAATAATACCCATGAGGCATTTGCAAGAATTTAGGTTGCAGTCTATTGATGGGTTTGAGGCTGGCTATAAGTTGGCTTTTCAAGAGATTTTTAGTGAAGGCGATATTGTTGATGTTTCTGGGACTACTATTGGCAAGGGTTTTCAAGGTATCTTGTTTTCAATCTCTCTCTCTCTCTCTCTCTTTGTATGTGTAGTTTAGGGTTTAGGTTATTTTTAAGATTGAGTTGTTATGTTATGCCTCTTAATTCGCTCTATCTTTTAAGCACACGTGGATAAGTGAGTTGGTTGTTGGTAAAACATCAAGTGTGCTGTGATTGTGAAGTAGAAGTGAACGAATGTTGGCGCTAGTTAGTTTTGGCTTTGCTAGTAAAACTTCTTGGACGGTACAAGAGGATTGGTATTTGAATCCCGCTCACATGGGTGGGGAGGTGGTTTAGTGACTAAACACTTTAGTTACTGTGCTTAGCACAATGGTGTAAACATATCCTTAGTTTGTTGTGGAGCATGATTGGATATGAAGGAAATGTTAGTCGTGTATTTGAAGTATTGTGACATGTTGTGTTTGATAATTTGTATTGTGAAGGCTTGAGAGGATTGAAAAGATGCTTTTTTACAGTTTTGTTTTAGATATTGGAAGCTATTGGGGAACTAGTTTTTTGAGATTCGTTTTTGAATTCCATCTCATCCCTTTTTTACAGGCCGTGTATATAAGGGGAAGAAGATGCCTGGCAGAATGGGTGGGACAACAAGGAAGATCAGAAAGCTCAAGATTGTAAAAATTGACAATGACCTTCGCGTTGTGATGATAAAAGGTGCTGTCCCTGGTAAGCCTGGAAATCTTCTGCGTGTAGCACCAGCTAAGATTGTTGGAAAGAACATACCAAAGAACTAGGTTGGTGTATTCTGATTGCTTTGTTTTTGTGCAGTTGTGCATTGTCGAAAAAGGAAAGTTCTTTGTAACTCTTTTTTTTTTTTTTTTGTGAGTGGCAATTTAGAATTTCTAACATTTTGTGAAGCATCATTGGCTGCTTTGCTTAGATACCTTGCTGGAATCTGTATTTAGGATTGCATTCAGTTGAGGGAAGCCCATAATAGATCAATACAAAGGGCACAGAACTAGTTGACGATCTTCATTTTTTGGGTGCCAACTAGTTGAGTTGGTTGTGTCGACAAACAAGAGGTATGGAATTCGAACTCTGCTTACATGGGTGGGGAGAGGATTGGATTGGGTTGTCGCTGCTACAACTTAAAACTACCACCATAAGAGAGGATACCAGTGGTGATGGTCCTGCCCCTTCTGCTTGCTGTGATGTGACTGGGATTTGAACCACAAAAAACATTCGATTCCAAGCTCTTGATTGAATCAATGCTTGTGAAATCCAAAACAAATGGTCATGATCAAAGAATGAAGATAACAAAGGACCTGCTGAAGCTGATCATGACCTTTCTTTGTTGCAAGAAAAAGAATATTTTGGGAGACTGTGCTGCCATCAAATGGTGTATAAACATTATCCATGGATACTTTGCCCGTGGAGTGCCCAAAAAAAAAAAAAAAAAAAAAAAATCACAGTGAAATTGTTAAATAATTGTAAAAGTGAGTATTTATTTTTATTTTTAAATAATTATTTATAGATCTTGATATTAAATATTTGTTTAGGTTTTAGATTTGACGTTTAATGAGTGTGTTGGTATATTAAAACAATTTCAAAAGACTTATCAAATATTATTTTGTTGTTTAAATGGTGAGTTATATCATCAAAATTTGTTTCAAAAAAGACATAAAATGAGATTATCATTCGCAAAGCAACTCTAAAAAAATTATCAAATATTATTTTGTAGTTTAAATGACAAGTCACATCATCAAGATTTGTTTCAAAATAAATATCAAATGAGATTCTTCAAATTAAATTTTCATTCTCATTTTTCAATATTTAAGAGTAACTTATCTTTATTTTTTGGTGGTGGTAGACTGGTTGTTGGAGTTATTTTTAATAATTATTTAAGAAAACAAGTAGTCTCACACTTAAATAATTCATTCAACAGTACGTGTTAAGTTAAACCAAAAAACAAATAAACAAACATCCGGTTTCTAATTTTTTTTTATCTCTTATTATATGTATGCATTGCATTTAAATAATTGCTTTTATTTTATTTGCTTGTTGAAGGGTAAGATTGATTATGTCCCCTAATACCTCGTTATCTCTTTAATTCAAAATTTTAACAAAACTAAATATATTAGAAAGCATATAATTAAGGAAACTAGTCGGAATCTCAAGCGTTGCACCAGTTCCTCTTTTTTATGTTTTTTTTTTTAAAAAAAAAATTTATGTGTGTGTTAATTTTTAAAATTATTTTTCAACTTGCTACATACTTATATTTTTCACTTAATAGTAATTCTAACCTCCCTATGCACTCTAGCACATTTCTTGAAATGTTTTCTAGATGAAATGTCCAACTCATGCATTGCAAATTTGAAACCGAATTTGGCAATAAAAATAAATAACATGTTAGTAATCAAATAAGTTAAAGATGTACATAAGAAAACTGAGGAAAATTTGAAAAAAAGAATTGAAATGAGGAAAATTTATGATATCATCATATAATTACCTTCCTTTGACACAATACATCAATAATAAGAAAATGGGGTAAAGCAAAATATTTTCAACAAACATATTTATGTTAATTTTGTTTACGACAACTAATTGCAGTCTAATGTGCACTTTAGAGTTCTTGTTTCATGTGATTATGACATTAGAATTGAGAATAAAATTTATCATTTTGTATTTTTTCCAAAATATTTTCATGCATGCATCCACCCACAATAATAATAATATAATAATAATAATAATAATAATAATAATAATAATAATAATAATAATAATAATAATAATGACATAAGAATTGAGAATAGAATTTATCATTTTATATTTTTCTAAAATCTTTTCATGCATGCATCTACCATGAATGCATAATAATTATTTCAAACAAAACAATAAAAACATTTATAAAATTTTTTATTTAAAAAAAATAAAAAAGTATTATTTTTAAAAAATCCGGACCTACCCAAACCCGATCAAATCATATCTGGCCCAATATAATCGGAACTTGGGCCGAACTTTAAAAAGCCCGGACCCATTGCGAATGGAGCCAGCCAGGCAAGCTAGTCAACACGGTCCACACATTTGCTCTTATGGTATAAGAATAAGAAGAAAAAGTTATAAAAAAGAAATAGCAAGCCTAAAGGTGCGTTCTGATTTCTGATTAAATTAAATCAATGAATTTCAAGACGAAGGCAGCAGAAACAAACAAGAGTGCTGAAGAATTCCTCGATCACAAGAGGAAGGTATTATAAGTGTTTTATTTATTTATTTTTATTTTTAAATTTAAATCATGCACATGATTTGATAATAATTGTGTTTAATTTGCTTAATTTTAATTAACTATATATATAAATATAATGATTCTGCAGAAAACATGGATCGATAAGGAGTCTGGTCATAAGTGCTTCATGTTGTATCCCAGGTCACTTTTCATTACTTGGGGTTCCCGTGATCATTGGTCTTGGAATTGCTTCAAAGAAACAAAGTAAGGTTATTGATTCCAAATCCCCAATCTCAAAATTTATTAAAATATATCTTTTAAATTATTAAAGATTTTGATTTACTTAAAGTTTATGATTATGATGCAGTGATGAAAACGTAGAAGTGGTGAAATTAAGGCATGTATGCTGGTTGGATGTAAGAGGGAAATTCAAAATGACAGATCTGTCCCCGGGGGGTTTTGTATGAAATTGTTTATGTGGTGAAGTTGACAAATGCAGCATTTGGATGGGAAATGCCAATCAGGCTGAAACTCTCACTCCCTGCCCCTGCTGGTGTGGTGATGCCAAAGTTCAAAATCCCAGAGGAGAATGGTTAGAGCTCAGTCTTGGCACTTTCTTAACCAAGATTCATGATGGATCAGAAGAAACTGCTGAAGTATCCTTTGATCTTTTTGAACATGGAGGCCACTGGAAATCTGGACTCATTATTAAAGCTGCCATTCTTAGGCCAATATTCAACTCAGCTAACCTATCTTTTTCAAGTTAATAAATTCTCAATTAATCTGAAATTTGATTCTAGTTTGAATGTATTGAAGGTGCTTTTTTTTTTATTACTTGAAAAGGTCATGCTACCATTAGAAGTTAGAGATTCTTCCACCATTTCTTGTTCAGATTTTGTACCATGTAGTTCTGATATCATAATTAATCCAAGCTAAGTGCATTTCTTTTTTCAACCGTAACACTGACAGATGAGAGATTTAACTTCATATGTGTTAATCAAAAGCATTGAATCATGACGGGATATGGTGGTTTGCAGGCGAGATTTCAAAAAAAAAAAAAAGAATCATGATGGTCTTTGATTTTGTTCTTTTTCTATCCCAACTTTGTTGATTTTCATGAAAATTGATTCCAATAAATTTATTGATTAGCTCGTTGTTAGGTGCATCCATTTGAGGTCCTTAATTTGACAAGAACATGTATAGTAAATGGTGCCCAAAGCATTTTTTTTGTGTGTGGGGTAGAAGTGCTCTCATTCAGTCGAATGAAAAACGAGAAGTAGATTAAATCAAGACTAAATAGGGATAAAATTACTATCAAAACGGTATTATGGTGATGGTAAAATAGAAAAAAAAATAATCAAAACTATATCATTTTTATTATTATTTTATTTCCGTTTAATCCTTATTTATTCTTCATATTATTGTTTCAATAGAATTATATAGCGGGAAAAAAAAATAAGGGTGTGATTTTTAGGCATTGATGTCCATTGTTTTATAAGTTTTATATTATAATCTATTTAAAATATATTTGCTCTTGGTTTAATTTCCCTGATTATATGTTATAACATACTCAAATATATATAGCTTTTGTATTATTACTCTCGTCGAACCAAAATTTATTTCCTGCTACTGGGCGCAGGTGATATGCACACTTATGTATAGAATTTGTTATTCAGATCTTTGTTTAGAGGCAACTTTACATAGATACTACTAATTCGTGTTATTATGTCTTGTTAAATTTAAGTAAATACGAACACGATTTATTTAATAACCGTGTTAAAATATTTGAATATGAACACAATCTGTTTAATAAATGATTTGACACAACACGAACGTTAACGCGATTAATAAATAAATTAGTTTCATGTTTGACACGATTATATGATTAATGACATGACTACTCGGTTAATATGATTACACAATTAATAAATATATCATAAACAAGTATTTGTGTATCGTTGACATGATTACACGAATATTATTAGTGTCGTAAATGGATAAACGTGTTGAGGTGGTTTAACATGATTATTAATCGAGTTGACATAACACGAAACATTTATTAATTGTATCAATTTATTTCAACCTGAATATGAAAAATTCATGTCGTGATCCATATTGACACTCTTAGGCTCAAATACGATGTAATGTTTTATTATGAGTGATTTTCTTCTGTATGATTTACTTGTTAGAAAAAAAAATCTTATATAATGGTGGTATTACGTCACCCATACAACAAACCAATAATACATTATCATGCGTGTTAAATAATAAAAAATAATTAAATAAATTATAGTTTTGTTTCACACAACTCTTAAATATTATATAATTATTAGTTTCTGATATCACGTCACTCATATAACAATGGTATCAAAAAATTACCCATACTTAATGAGGTGATAAACAACTTACAAGATTTTCCCTTGTTCAAAAAAGGAAAAGAAATGGTCACACATGTAAAATAGTAAAAAATAATTAAATAAATGATAATTTTATTTTACACAACTCTTATATATTAAATAATTATTAATTAATGGTAGGACGTCATAGATACAACGGTGATATCAAAAATCACTGATTGATGTAGTGAACAACTTATAAGATTTTCCCAGACATGAAATGAAATGGTCCCAAAACAAGTCCCACACTATAAATCTGGTTCAATATTGAGATCAAAATGAAAAAAAAAACAAGCCTACAATAACAATTTACAACACAAATATTAAAAAATAAAACACATACACATAGAGCTCTTGATTTGTTTGAGGACTTTTGCTTTGAGCTATGTGGTGAGAAATGGCGACAATCATGTAATGTAAGAGCATTAAGAATTGGTTTGAGTGAAAATTAATGTATTTTCTCTCATCAAATTCGCATCAGTGTTAAAAGATTAAACATATACTTTTTCTACATATTCTAGAAACTAATTTGTTAATATGCTACTAAATTACACAGAATTAAGTAGAGCACGATTAGAAGGAATGCTCCCAAGCCATACCCTTCAGCATCATGGGCAGAGCTACTGCTCGACGGAGGCGGCGACAGCGACGGCGACGACGGAGAAATGGGGGAAGAAGCGGGAGAGAAAGTTGAAAACAATTGTACAAGTAGTAATATGAGAAGTAGAAAGGCTATTACAAGGGAAATGTTAGGACCAATAATTACCATTCCAAGTATTATCATTATAAGAGTTGGTACCCATGGTGATGGCCCTGCCTCTCTGCTTGCCATTGCTAATTTGCTTTGGGACAAGAATCTAACGAAATAAGATTCTATTTCGAATAAATATTTGTGGAAGTTAGATTGAAGGTCAATCAGGACCAACTATTATTTAATATTTAATTAAGTTAGTGTGAGCAAATAACTAAAAAAAGATCATCAAGGATCAAGAACCACTGATTTAAAGTCAAATTAAGGATATATATATATGTTGACGAAAATGACTCTGTGTTGTTTGAGCGAGCAATAGCATTAGCATCACATGCAAGTCTAGGAGTACTCATGGTCTCAAATTCAAATTCAAATTCAAATTCAAATTGTTGCTGCTGCCTTTCATCAATAATTTGCTACTCTCTATTATTTAATAGCTGCTGGACGTGGAAGTGGAAGTGGAAGGAGAAGGATATGTACGTAAACAAGATAAATCAATAAAACATGCATGTCATGCATGTAATTATATTTTTACTCAACTCTAGTCCAAGTATATGTCCTAAGATATTATTTTGTTACATAATTTTGTTTACATAAAAAAAAAAAAAAAATCTTGATTCAAAATGGTCCACGGGGGTAGAATTATGATATTATTGAGTCTATTCATTCAAGAAATGACATATCAACATAAATTTTGACATAAAAAAATGCCGTCTCTTATTTTTATGTCAAACTACTCTTTTTTTTTTTTTTTTTTGGAAACGTTGATAATCCGTCGTCAAACCACCCGACCTAAGCTTAAGGGAAGCATGTATAAAACCCCGACTGTCCTAAATTCTTGTAAGAAACACCTCATGAATTCGAACCCAGGATCTGAAAGATAGATCCTAAGCTCTACACCATCAAGTCACTCCCCTTACGGACTATATGAGCCCAAAACATGCCGAAGGGGCTTCTCCAAATGCACATGGGAGAACTGAAATCCTTGAAATTGAGAATGGGATAAGAAAAGTACCACCTCTCATTTAAGGGTGGGGACTTTTATAGAAAAACCCTAATTTATTTAACACTCACAATTCTGATTTCTCAAGCATATTTGAAATTATACTTTGTTCCCTTGACAGCGTGCTTATAATCAGCAAGTATTTTATGGTCTAAAGATCTTGAATTGATGAAGTGTGCAAGATTACCTAAGTAGTAGTATTAGTGGGCCACCAACCGCTAATATAACATCTGCTGCCATTTTATTTGAATGGTGATGGTGTGCTTAAGATTTGAGGAATTTAGAGTAATGATCAAGTGATTGATCATGGACATGAAGAGTGTAACTTTTTTTTCTAATCATAAACTCTTTTATGAGATTGCTAAATTCTTCTTGATATGTGTAATCAATGGTCCAACAATTGTAATCTTCTTTTTATTTTTTTTTTTTTTTGGTTTTTGGGATTTTATATTTTCTAATGGTACTGTAATTGTAATGGTCCAACAAGTGTAATGAATTCAAGATTATCATTGCGTTTGGTTGAGCGTCACTGGAGAGTTAACTTTGGTATTTCGATGCTATGCCAAACACCTCTATTTTAACACTAGCATTTCGACGATATGCTAAACACCTATTTTAACGTTAACGTTAATATTTACAAAATCACAATCTCACAACATGAGTTTATGTTTTAACGCTAGCTTATACTCTAATGGTTGTTTCATAATTCATAAATTAACTTATACATTCTAACAATACTATCTACCAAACACACTCTATATCAGTTTGAATTCAATTCAAACATACATCATTTAATTGATTTGAATTTCTGGTCCAAACCGATTCAGACTTATTTTGCTAACCTATCAATTAACAAAAATGAGTGGTTTGCCTAGTCGATCACTTATTGGATTTTACTTTACTTTATCCAATTTTACTCGATTTCAATTGATTTTACTCGACCCAATGAGAGACGCCAAAACAATTCAAGAAAAATAAGGGAAGTTTTAGTTTCTATATTAGGCTCATCATTCATTGTCAATTTTTCTAATATTATGTTATAGCCTAATTAAATTTCTTTTTCACTACATTATTGCAGTTCAAATCTTTGATCTTTTTCACTGCAGCATATTTATGGAATATGACTTATTACATAGTGTTGACGGGTGATTTTCGTCCCAGGAGCAGTTTCGGGTAACCCTCCCGAGACAATCCTCCTTCAACCTTAAATTTGTTTGGTTATGGGGAGACCAAAGGCAAATGTGGCGAGAAGCAAAACAAACGCAAGAAAATCGACATAGAGTGTTTAACGTGGTTCGACCGAACTGATCCGGCCTACGTCCATGGGCACAAAGTAGATGCGGTTATTTTATTACCAAAACGAGCAGGACCGACCTGTTTAGGGACAGATCTAATAGCAACCGAGCTGTTGGTCGTTCTTTGTGTTTCTTACAAGTAGTAATCGAATGAAAGTTTTTCCAATCCTTACAAATGAGATCGCCCTCCCCTTATATACTAATGAATATTCAATATTGTTCCCATATCTTTGTGACGTCAGCTCTGCAGGTCTGCGAGTTTCCGGTGATTTGACAAGTTCTCTTCTCCAATCTGCTATCGCCGAAAGCAAAGCCTACCCTCTGATTTCTCGTCACATCATGCCGTAAAAGTACACTGTCATGCTTTTTCATTAATGATGACAGCCTGTTGGATTTCGAATGTGAAAGTTGATTTTGGAGGGAAAAATCCAACTACTCTGAATCCACATCGATCTTCAAGAGGTCGGCCAAGTGATCCGCCGAGCTTCCCAAGCTGTTTTCTCCCTGACCCGAAATATCTGAACTCATCGGCTTGTTCCAAGAGGTAAGATACATCAAATCGAGCTGTCGGTCCTAAGTGGTCGGTATTGGTTCTGATGTTGGCGGCCCATGAAATCCGCGTCATATCCGAGGAAGGGGTGCTCAGATTCTCGTACTGTCTGTGAACTGGCTCATACGTCTGGTCGTCCGATTTTCCCAAAAAATGGAAGTTCCCTATTTGCCATTGCCGAAATATTTGAATATATTAGTTGCTGAAATCCCCATCAACATCTGTCACCTAGTTCTTGGGTCCAACGAGTGTGCGAGTTGGTGCCGAGAACTACGAGAATCATAAGTGTGTTGATCAGCCGTTCGGTGGCTGGCCTTAGGAATCATGCAAAAACTTCTCTGGTGCCAACTCAGGTCATCCTCAACGTCTTCCTATGATCCCTCTTTAAGCCGAAATCATGCACTCGGTGGGACGTAACCCGACCCCGAGGTTGGAGGGGCCAGTAGCCTCGGCGGAATGAGTCCAGCCCTGAGCTAGTGGAACAATACAGACTCGGCAAAACGAATCCAGCCTCGAGCTGGTGGAACAATACAGACTCGGCGGAACAAATCCAGCCCCGAGCTGGTGGAGCAATACAGACTCAGCGGAACGGATCCAGCCCCGAGCTGGTGGAACAATACAGACTCGGCGGAACGAATCCAGCCCCGAGCTGGTGGAGCAATACAGACTCAGCGGAACGAATCCAACCCCGAGCTGGTGGAGCATTACAAATTCGGCGGAACGGATCCAGCCCTGAGCTGGTGGAACAATACAGACTCGGCGGAACGAATCCAGCCCCGAGCTGGTGGAGCATTACAGACTCGGCGGAATGGATCCAGCCCCGAGCAGGTGGAACAATACAGACTCGGCGGAACGAATCAAGCCCCGAGCTAGTGGAGCATTACAGACTCGGCGGAACTAATCCAGCCCCGAGCTGGTGGAGCATTTGAGACTTACACGATGGAAGATTTTCAACCTCTGAGACTCTGCGGATCCTGGCGCGGGCATCCCCTTGCCAGACATCGACGAAAAATAAAAAATGAAACAAGGTAAAGTTATCAAAATAGATGTGACTTAGCACATATTCCACACAAATTTAAGAAAAAAAACAACTCGGGTGTTCCGAGGCAGCGTCCTGCCTGATGCATCCCAAAACACAATTCTGAACCTTACAATTCAGTGTCCCAGCTAACCAGGCTACAGATACGCCGATCCGGGACGGTCAGGAAAATCCCCACGGGGGAGGAAGACACCCCGTGTGTGCCCTTCCTGGGTGGTTCTCAACAGGACTCACCAGCCGACTCGAAGGGGAAGAAACCTCACTGGGTCCGGTTTACCCGAGACTCATGCAATCAAGGAGGCCATTTGGCCGTACCCAAGCCAGGTGGTTTGATGGTTCTCAACGGGACTCACCAGCCGACTCGCAGGGGAAGAAACCTCCCTGGGTCCGGTTTACCCGAGACTCCTGCAATCAAGGAGGCCATTCGGCCGTACCCAAGCCAGGTGGTCTGATGGTTCTCAGCGGGATTCACCAGCCGGTTCGTAGGGGAATAAACCTCCCTAGGCCGGTTTACCCAAGCTGCTCCTCAAAGATACGAGTCATGGGGTAGTAACGCTCCGACCTCGGGGGTTTGATAATGACACTCGGGATTGGTGTGCCGCGAGGGGTTCACGTTTTTCCCACCTGTACCTCATCCCTTGAAGCGTTCTGGATCCTCAAAGGTGAGAGGAGTCAGGTCGGGACACTTCCATCCGGGGGTTTGATAATGACACCCGGGATTGGCATGCCACGGGCTTGGTGCCCTTCCCGACTATCGATCACCCATTCGCACCGAGCAAATCCCAAGAATATCGAGCATGACTTTCTTTTTCAATTTAAACAAGCAAAGTGGACGAGTTTTAAAATTCAAAAGAGAGAGTCATGTTCATATTAATGGGATCTACCGTCATTCTTACAACTCTTTGTGGGTCATTCTAATAGAGGCTCTTCAACAATCTTTCGGTCTGTGCCGGCTTATCCAGAGACTTTGTAGTTTGAAAAAATCTACTGGAAATACTTCCTCAACATTTCGGTGTTCCAGGGCTTATTGAGCCGGGTACCATCCAACTGTTCCAAAAGATAGGTGCCCGGTCTCAATATCTCCGCCACTTTGTACGACCCTTCCCATTTGGCGCCCAACGAACCTTCTTCGGGCCTTCGGGTATTCAAAGTGACCCTCCTAAAAACCAACTCTCCAAGATTGAAGGACCGAGACCGAACTTTCTTGTCATAAAAATGAGTCATTCTCTGCTGATAGACAGCCGCCCTCATAGCTGACTTCTCCCGCTTTTCTTCAACTATGTCGAGGTGACTCCTGACGAGTTCTTCAATTTGTTCGGCCTCAAAATGCCGGACCCGATGCGTGATCATCCCGATTTCTGCCGGAATTACTGATTTGCAACCATAAGCCAAAGAAAAATGGGTTTCCCCAGTGGAGTCTTTGTAGGTTGTTCGGTGCGCCCATAACACTTCAGGTAACTCTTCGACCCACGACCCTTTACAAGATCCAAGTCGGGCCTTCAGATTTGCCTTGATCGTTTTGTTGGTAGCCTCGACCTTTCCGTTAGATTTGGGATGGGCAGGCGAAGAAAATCTGAAGGCGATTTGGAGGTCTTCACAAAGTTTCCTGAAACCCTTGCTGTCAAGCTGTTTCCCGTTATCAGTGATGAGGGCTCAGGGAATTCTGAACCGGAAGATGATGCTATTCCTCAAAAAGTCTGTCGCCTTCTTCTCTGTGATCGCAGATAGAGGTTCGGCCTCTACCCATTTGGTGAAGTAGTCAATGGCGACGATGGAATACTTGGCATGTCCCCGCCCCGCTGGCATTGGCCCGATGATATCTAGCCCCCACTGGGCGAACGGCCTGGGGCTGACCAAAGTGGTCAACTGCTCAGCAAGCTGATGATGAATATTGGCATTCTTATGGCATCCCTCGCATTTCCGAGCTACCTTCATTCCGTCTTGGTGCATGGTTGGCCAGTAGAACCTTTGCCTCAACGCCTTAAATGCAATTGATTGTCCCCCAGCATGACTCCCGCAGATTCCCCCGTGGATCTCTCTGAGTACATAATCTGCTTCTCTGATTGCAAGACACCTCAAAAGTGGCTATGTATGCCCCCGTCGGTACAAGACTCCTTCGATCAGGCAAAATTTCGAGCTTCGGTACTTCAACTTTATGGCCTCCTTCCTATCCTCAGGTGTCTTCCCTGTCTCCAAGTAACTCTGATCGGGTCCATCTAAGAGGTTCCTCATTCTATATCTACTTCCATCACATCCGGCTTCCCAACGCTATTTTCCTGCGCGCAGATCAAAGGTATGGTCCTAGGCTTCTCTGACTTAATTGAGGACGCCAGCCGAGCCAGCGAGTCTGCCTGATGATTGTTTTCCCGACCAATCTGTCACGTCTCTGACGCCCACCATCGCCCAGAGTCTTAGACTGGCCAGAATGGCCTCATACTCAGCCTCATTATTCGTGGCCTCGAAGGCGAACCTTATGGCACATACCACCTCCTCACCTTCACAGCTCCACAAGACAACCCCTACTCCATAGCCTTGTGAACTGACTGAACCGTCTACCGAAAACTCCCACGTGGTCTCCGAAACTTCCAAAATTTACGGCTCTGCGAACTCGGCCACAAAATCTGCTAGAGCCTGCCCTTTTACCGCCACTCTCGGTGAGTAGGATATATCATACTCGCTCAGCTCCACCGACCACTTCACTAACCGACCAGAGACCTCTGGTTTATGCAAAATTTGCCTCGGTGAATGATCGGTGTAGACCCCAATAGGGTGGGCTTGGAAGTAGGGTCATAGCTTTTGGGCCGCCGTAACCAATGATAAAGCCACCATTTCATGGGTCGGGTACCAGGTCTCTACATTAAGCAGGGCTTTGCTGATATAATACACCGACCTTTGGATCTTATCGGCCTCCTGCACTAGCACCGAACTTACAGCATGTTCAGAAACAGCTAAGTACAAGAATAGAGTCTTACCCGGGATCGGTTTAGCCAAAAGTGGGGGTTGAACTAAGTACTGCTTGAGCTGCATGAAGGCTTCATCGCACTCTGCCGTCAAATTGACATCCATCTTGGCTTTCTTGATCATCTTGAAAAAAAGATGACATTTATCGGTTGCCCAAGAAATGAACCGGTTCAGTGCAGCAACTCGGCCCATTAAGTTTTGCACATCTTTGACCGTCTTGGGAGATTTCAACTTCAGGACTGCTCGGATCTTCTGGAGGTTCGCTTCTATTCCTCATGCACTGACCATGTATCCCAGAAACTTTCCCGATGCTACATTGAATGTACACTTCTCTGGGTTCAGCCTCATGATATGCTTTCTTATCAGCTTAAAAACTCTCGCGAGGTTTGCCAAATGATCCTCCAGCTCCATGATCATTGTGACCATATCGTCGACATAAACTTGTATGATTTTACCGATGAGGGGCTTAAAAACTTTGTTCGCCAGCGTCAGGTGTCTTCACTGTCTCCAAGTAACTCTTGATCGGGTCCATCCAAGAGGCCACTCCTTCTATATCTACTTCCATCACCTCCGGCTTCCCAACGCTCTTTTCATGCGCGCAGATCAAATGTATGGTCCTATGCTTCTCTGACTTAATTGAGGACGCCAGCCGAGCCAGCGAGTCTGTCTGATGGTTGTTTTCCCGACCAATCTGTCACGTCCCTGACGCCCACCGCCGCGTAGAGTCTTAGACCGGCCAGAATGGCCTCATAATCATCCTCATTATTCGTGGCCTCGAAGGCGAACCTTAGGGCACATACCATCTCTTCACCTTCACTGCTCCGCAAGACTACTCCACAACCTTGTGAACTGACTGAACCGTCTACCGACAACTCCCACCTGGTTTATGCAAAATTTACCTCAGGGGATGATCGGTGTAGACCCCAATAGGGTGGGCTTGGAAGTAGGGTCGTAGCTTCCGGGCCGCCGTAACCAATGACAAAGCCACCAGTTCATGGGCCGGGTACCGGGTCTCTACATTAAGCAGGGCTTTACTGATATAATACACCGGCCTTTGGATCTTATCAGCCTCATGCACTAGCACCGAACTTACAACATGTTTAAAAACAGCTAAGTAAAAGAATAGAGTCTCACCCGAGATCGGTTTAGCCAGGAGCGGGAGTTGAGCTAAGTACAGCTTGAGCTGCATAAAGGCTTCCTCGCACTCTGCCGTCCAATTGACATCCCTATTGGCTTTCTTGATCATCTTGAAAAAAGTATGACAATTATCGGTTGCCTGGGAGATGAACCGGTTCAGTGCAGCCACTCGGCCCGTTAAGCTCTGAACCTCTTTGACCGTCTTGGGAGATCTCAACTCCAGGACTGCTCGGATCTTCTGGGGGTTCGCTTCTATTCCTCGTGCACTGACCATGTATCCCAGAAACTTTCCCGATGCTACACCGAATGCACACTTCTCTGGGTTCAGCCTCATGCTATGCTTTCTTATCAGCTCAAAAACTCTCGCGAGGTCTGCCAAATGATCCTCCGGCTCCATGGTCATTGTGACCATGTTGTCGACATAAACTTGCATGGTTTTACCGATGAGGGGCTTAAAAACTTTGTTCGCCAGCCTCAGGTGTCTTCCCTGTCTCCAAGTAACTCATGATCGGGTCCATCCAAGAGGTCTCTCCTTCTATATCTACTTCCATCACCACCGGCTTCCCAACGCCCTTTTCCTGCACGCAGATCAAAGGTATGGTCCTAGGCTTCTCTGACTTAATTGAGGACGCCAGCCGAGCCAGCGAGTCTACCTGATGGTTGTTTTCTCGACCAATATGACATGTCCCTGACGCCCACCGTCGCGCAGAGTCTTAAACCGGCCAGAATGGCCTCATACTCAGCCTCATTATTCGTGGCCTCGAAGGCAAACCTTAGGGCACATACCACCTCCTCACATTCACAACTCCGCAAGACAACCCTTACTCCACAGCCTTGTGAACTGACTGAACCGTCTACCGACAACTCCCATGTGGTCTCCGAAACTTCCAAAATTTGCGGCCCTGCAAACTCGGCCACAAAATCTGCTAGAGCCTGCCCTTTTACCACCACTCTCGGTGAGTAGGATATATCATACTCGCTCAGCTCCACCGACCACTTCACTAACCGACCCGAGACCTCTGGTTTATGCAAAATTTGCCTCATTGGATGATCGGTGTAGACCCAAATAGGGTGGGCTTGGAAGTAGGGTCGTAGCTTTCGGGCCGCCGTAACCAAGGACAAAGCCACCAGTTCATGGGCCGGGTACCGGGTCTCTGCATTAAGCAGGGCTTTGCTGATATAATACATCGGCCTTTGGATCTTATCAGCCTCTTGCACTAGTACCGAACTTACAGCATGTTCAGAAACAGTTAAGTACAAGAATAGAGTCTCACCCGGGATCGGTTTAGCCAGAAGCGGGGGTTGAGATAAGTACTGCTTGAGTTGCATGAAGGCTTCTTCGCACTCTGCCGTCCAATTGACATCTCTTTTGGCTTTCTTGATCATGTTGAAAAAAGGATGACATTTACCGATTGCCCGGGAGATGAACCGGTTCAGTGCAGCCACTCGGCCCATTAAGCTCTGCACCTCTTTGACCGTCTTGGGAGATCTCAACTCCAGGACTCCTCGGATCTTCTGGGGGTTCGCTTCTATTCCTCGTGCACTAACAATGTATCACAGAAACTTTCCCGATGTTATACCGAATGCACACTTCTCTGGGTTCAGCCTCATTCTATGCTTTCTTATCAGCTCAAAAACTCTCGCGAGGTCTGCCAAATGATCCTCCGGCTCCATGGTCATTGTGACCATGTTTTCGACATAAACTTGCATATTTTGCTGATGAGGGGCTTAAAAACTTTTTTCGCCAGCCTCTAAAATGTAGCCCCAATATTCTTCAAACCGAAAGACATCACCTTATAACAATAAATCCACTGATCTGTGATGAAAGCCATTTTCTCCTCGTCCCCGGGATACATCTTGACCTTATTATATCCTGAGAAGGCATCCATGAAACTGAGCAGCCTATGACACGTCGTCGAATCTACCAGTTGATCCACCTTCGGAAGCGGGAAACTGTCATTTGGTCAGGCTTTGTTAAGATCAGAGAAGTCCACACATATCCTCCACTTCCCATTGGGTTTCTTCACTAAAACCATGTTCGATACCCACTCCGGGTATTTCACATCTCTGATAAAATCGGCTTCTAACAATCTTTCCACCTCGGCCCCTACCGCCTCGCATCGTTCCTAATTGAATATTCTTCTCTTCTGCTTGATTGGCTTGTGAGCTGGATCCACTATTAAACGGTGGCTGATGAATTCGGGGTCTATTCCGGGCATGTCGCTATGCCCCCAAACAAAAATATATGCATGCTGCTTTAAAAGTTTCAGCAGGCCCTGTTTCAGGTTTTCCTCCAAATCCGCTCCTATCTTTACAACTTTTCCTGGGCCGAAGAGTTCTACTGGCTCTAGCTCTTTGGCCGCCCCCGATTGTTCAAAGTTCTCAGGCCGTAGATCTGGAAACTCAACTGTTTCCTCTTCCTCTTCCTTTTCTCTCCTCTTCCGGCCATCTTTCTCAACACAAAGAGTCTCATTTGAGATGGTAGCGAAACAACTCCTGGCCACCTTCTGACTGCCGCATACTATCCCGATACCGGCTCGGGTGGGAAACTTCAATTTCAGATAATAACATGACATGACGGCCTTTGTTTTCATCATGAAGGGCCGGCCCACAATGACCTGGTAACTGCTTATGCAGTCCACCACTGTGAAGTCCATCATGATCGTCCGGGTGCGGGGGGAAGTCCTGATCGTCATGGCCAGTTGTATCCTTCCCAAGGGGACGACTGCTGTCTCTCCAAACCCATACATGGGAGTCTCGTCCTGGATCATAGTAGCATATTCCACTCATAGGCCCTCAAAGGCTTCCTTAGAGATTATGTCAACCACATTCCCCGGATCCACCAAGATTCTGTCTACCTCAACCCCTCATATTATCGCATTATCAGGGCATCGTCATGGGGAAAACTCACCCCCTGGGCATCCTCATATGTGAACATTACAGGGACCGATCAACCTCCATGAATTCCCGGAGTCTGCTCTGTCGCCAGTACCTCCAATCCTCGGATTCGACTGTAATTCTTTCTTGATCGGTTCGAATCTCCGGCCAGTGTCCTCCCACCGGCGATGGTATACATCTGTCTATGCCTCTGTCGCTGCCGGGCCGCCATGGCCCCTTGGTCGATGTAGTCATTCAGATAGCCGTTCTGTGTCAGGTTTTCTATCTGCTCATGCAGGTCCTTGCAACCTTACGTCGTATGTCCCCTCATGTTATGATGCACACAATAATATTTCTCGCCCTTCTTCTCCACCGGATACTTCCTTAGATCAGGCTCCATCAGGAGGCCCCTACCTTGAATTTCCTTGGCGATCTGAGCCATCGGTTTGTTCAGAGGTGTATATCCTGCTCCCCCGGCCACATGGTTTACTTGTGTCGGAACCCTTCTTTCATGTGGCGCATTGTTATGAGGCATAGGTCTGAACTCCCTTTGTCTCGGAGGTGGTTTCCTCAACTCTCGATCCTGCCCCCGCGGCAACTCCGACCTCACCATCTTTCCTTTTTGAACTCCTCCCCTCCGGGCGACCTTTTCCTCTTCTTCCATCGACATAAATTTCCTAGCGAGCTCCAGGGCAGCGACGTAATCTGGGACATCCTGAACCCTCAGGTGAGTCCATAACTTCCCCGACCTCGAGCACTAAGTTGTGGTACCTTTCAATAAAGTTCTTTAGGGGCTCCTCGTCCTCCTGCTTCATCAGCCTCAACTCCCCTATTGTCTTCTTTGGGATACACGCTCCTCTGAAATGTCGAACGAAGGACTTCCTGAGCTGAGAGAAACTACCGATACTTCATGGAGTCAAACTTCTGAACCACAAAATTGATGGCCCGCTCAGGGTTAGAGGGAACACCCTGCATATGGCCTTTCCCACCATCCCTTGGACCTCCATCAGTAAAACGAAACTTTCAATATTGGACTTTGGGTCAGTATGGCCCCTGTAGGAGCTTATAGAAGGCATGACAAACCGCCTAGGAAACTCAGCTGACATGATTTCTTCTGTGAAGGGAGATGCCACCTCCCCGTCCCGACTATCCACCTTATCCGCCTTCAAGTTATCTTCCCACTTTCTCATTTCCTTCTTGAACTAAGCTTTCATATGGTGGTCAGTGGCCTCACGATGTCTCCCGCGAACTTCCTCACGCCTGCCACTCCGAACGCGACGTGTTTCGTGACTAGATGCTTCTCGATCCCCTCCACTGCGTCTTTCATCTTCCCTCTTCTTATAGTGTGGGCTATTACTCAAGGATCTGGGCCCGTCTCTCCTCTTCTTCTTCTCGCATTCTTTCCGCCCGCAGAGCTTGCTATCACAACCGACCTCGCCCTCTGGGGACCCTTCCCCCCGGATTCATCATCTTCACTTAGGTCTACCACCCTCTTTCCTTATGTTGTCTCGTTTCTCCTCCGACTCGGACCAGCCTCCAACATTTCATTATTCACTTTTTCTAGTCTCTCCAGCTTTTCCAACATGGCCTTCATGAGAGTTTGGTTCTCCTCTCTATCCTTCCGCATGCTTTCCTCCATTTTTCCCATCCACTTCGTTGTTGAGCTCTCCGACGATCTATGGTTCCCCTCTTCTGCCATCTTCCTACCACGTAAGTTGCTTTTTGTGTTTTCCCCACAGACGGCGTCAACTGTTGATGGGTGATTTTCGTCCCAGGGGCAGTTTCGGGTAACCCTCCCGAGACAATCCTCCTTCAACCTTGAAATTATTTGGTTATGGGGAGACCAAAGGCAAATGTGGCGAGAAGCAAAGCAAACGCAAGAAAATCGACAGAGTGTTTAATGTGGTTCGGCCGAACTGATCCGGCCTACGTCCACGGGCACAAAGTAGATGCGGTTATTTTATTACCAAAACGAGCCAGACCAACCTATTTAGGGACATATCTAATAGCAACCGAGCTGTTGGCCGTTCTTTGTGTTTCTTACAAGTAGTAATCGAATGAAAGTTTTTCCAACCCTTACAAATGAGATCGCCCTCCCCTTATATACTAATGAATATTCAATACTGTCCCATATCTTTGTGACGTCAGCTCTGCAAGTCTGCGGGTTTCCGGTGATTTGACAAGTTCTTTTCTCTAATCTGTCATCGCCGAAAGCAAAGCCTACCCTATGATTTCCTGTCACATCATGCCGTAAAAGTACACTGTCACGCTTTTTCATTAATGATGACAGCCTGTTGGATTTCAAATGTGAAAGTTGATTTTGGAGGGAAAAATCCAACTACTCTGAATCCACTTCGGTCTTCAAGAGGTCGACCAAGTGATCCGTCGAGCTTCCCAAGCTGTTTTCGCCCTGACCCGAAATATCTGAACTCATCGGCTTGTTCCAAGAGGTAAGATACATCAAACCGAGTCGCCGGTCCTAAGTGGTCGGCATTGGTTCTGATGTTGTCGGCCTATGAAATCCGCGCCATATCCGAGGAAGGGGTGCTCGGATTCTCGTACTGTAAGATACGTCTGGTCGTCCGATTTTCCCAAAAAATAGAAATTCCCTATTTGCCATTGCCGAACTGTTTGAATATTTTAGTTGTCGAAATCCCCATCAACACATTGTATTTTTAAGTTAGTGGGAGCATTATTTATTAAAACTTACTGTTTGAAAATTTTGTTAAGAATATATTATACGCAAGTTTTAGAACTTTAATAAACTGTTCATCATAACTATATATATATATATATATATATATATATATATATATATATATATATATATATATAATATATATATCTATATATATATATACTAGTTTTTGCCCGTGTTTACGGCACGGTGTTACAGTATTTGGCACATGCCTACGGCACGGTATTACAATATTTGCCGTGCCTACGGCACAGTGTTACAGAATTAAATGATTTTATTTTAACTTTCTATTTTTTAATTTGAAAATTTGAAATTTTTTGACCCTTTCCATCAATCAATTCACTATCTTTCCTCCAATTACCAATGAAATAATCTGTGCCGTCAATTAAGTCACATAAAGAGAACCGTTGGATACACTTTCTTTCCTCCAACACAATTCTCCTTTATTAAATATATATATATATATATATATATATATATATATATATTTATTTGTGTGTGAAAACTTCATCAATTAAATAATGAAGGGAAATGCTAACGAGTACCATCAGAACACTCATTAAGGATCCATTTTATGAAAGTTTTCATAGAAAAAAAAGTAATTAATATTTTGATAATTTTTTACATTTCTAATAAAAGTGATATGAAAACTTTCTAAAGAGCGAGGTTATAAAAGAGTAATGATATATCTATGAAAAAATTTGGTAAAAAAATTGATGCAACATCATATGAGTGATTCAATGAAAACTTAACATGACTTGAACGTTTTATTTTTGCTATTTTATATTTTCATTCACCTAAACATGTATAAAAACAATATGAATAGATGTAATATTAACTATAGAAATTTATTGAGATCTAACTGTGGAACTATTCATGACCTCAGTTAAAATTATCATCACCTTTTTAACACATCAATTTCCATCTATTTATTTACAGATTCTTTACAACAACAATTTTTATATAAGAAAATCTAAAAATGCATTTTCATATTTTTAAGCAAAACCAACCTTAGTTTCTTCTCCAGGCAGCAACTTTCTGACGACCAAGAGCTCACATAATATAAATCAGAACTAGGAAGAGCACAAGCAGAAGTAATGATCCTAAACCAAACCCTTCAGAATCAAAACCAGAACTGCTGCTCTGCTGAAATGCCGGAGAAGACGAAAATCGGCGAGTGGGAAAGAAAGTAGAAAGCAAGTGCACAAGCAGCAACATTGAAAGCAGTAGCAGCAACATTACAAAGGTGCCGCTGTCTTCTTCCCCGGCTTGAAACATAGGCAACACAAATTCCAATATGGATAAGAGGGTAGGCGCAAAGATCACAAAGCCTAAAACCCCAACCATTAGAGATGGTACCAGTGGTGATGGTCCTCGGCTTCTCATCTCTCTCTAGTCTATATCTAGCCCTCACAGATGCACAAGCACAATCAAACTCAATTTAATAAAGGGAATGTTTGTTGCAGATGGAAATGACTTTCAGAAACATTCTGACTCTTTATACATTGGATACATATGGTTAGTCAACCTATGGCAACTCCCTTACCTAAATAGTAAATTCATCTAATTTAATCAATCTGCATTTCTCATGGCTCTTTAATTATAATAAGCTAACAAATAAATAAACTCAATGATTATCTAGAGAACTCTGAAATGGAGCATGAAAACTTAGCAACTATTTGTTTAGTTGAGAGTTAATTACTAGAATAATAATGAAAATGACATATCTTGTCTTGGATACCCTCAGGAAACATAGAAAATTCAAGCATGATAACAATGACAGTGTTGAAAAATAATAACAATAAAGATGAGGCCAAGATTAGGAATATCAACCATGGCTTTTTTTTTTAGAGAATCCTCAAGAACACAAAATTCATCATTGAAGGGATGAAACAATTCTTGAAACATCATTATGTCATTCAAGAGCAATCATATTCTCAGCAAAGAGATTATTCACAACAATTCCTATGACGGATTTGATGACTTATTAAAAGTTCGCAGACTGTAAATAGCTATAAATAAGCAACGGTGTACAATGAATGAAAAACAGTGAATTAAAGTTAAGGCCTAAAGGAAAGAAAGGAGACATAAGATGAAGATAAGTATAATTGAAAACAGAGTTTGTAAACAATGTATTATACATCTTGAGCTGATGAAGGCCTTATATTTTCTAATAATCTCTATGTTAAATATTCAAATAAGCATATTACCACTGGTAGGCAGATAAACTTGATACATGATCAAACAAAAAGGCAAGAGAGGGAGAGATGATATACAATAATATCACTCAGTTTTTTGTCATCTGACAGCTAAAAACACTGATTTTAACTTAACGGTGTCTCTTACCACTACAGAATTATAGCACTGTATACAACAAAAGCAACAAAAGATTACTGAATTCTCCTACCAAACTCCCATCTAATCACTGTGTACTGTACTTGAGATGTTGCTCGTAGAAGTTGATCAACTGTCAATAAAAAAGGAAAAAGATAGTTAGCAACATTAATAACCGTTAAAATAGACATGTTAGGATGTTACAACATGCATCAGATGCTGATCCCATTACAATGTAGACAAGTAAGAAAGAAAGGAACAAAAGGAACAATAAGATAATTACCAGAAGTGGATTGTTAGCCTTGAGATACTTGTTATCCACCATCACTTCTTTTCCATCAGACCTATGAATAAGGCAAATCACAAAAAAAACATCATTTATCTGAATGAAACTTCATAAAGAAGGCAATCCGCAATTAAAACAAACAGAACAGTTTTTTCATCAATAACATTATACTAAAACTTTTGAATTCCTGAATGACAAAGCTTCATGACTGAAATCAAGGAAAGAATAAATAAATAAATTGGATATAATATTTAAAAAAATGGAACATGAACATGCCCATACTGCTTGAAAAAATTGACCAAATCCACTAAATATTGCTCTTTTCAAAGCTCAACCGTTCCTCTCTCCCAATAGTAGTACCCCAGTGAGGAAAACATACATAAACCTTTCAAACCAAAAAACATAAAATTAAAAATAAAAATAAATCATCACCATTGCCAATCCTTTGTGTATACTATAAAAATAGTAGCTAGTAATATTGTTATTACCCATACCCTATAAACACACCTAGGACTTCAAGAATAATATAACCTCAATATATATTCCAACACAACACGTCTCAACCAAAACCACAACTTGTGCTTTTTAAAGACAATTAAAGGAAGAAGCAATCTAGCTAGCTTCCAATGGACCCAAATCTTGTATAGCTTAAATACATAACTGATACTACTTATAGCTAGCCATGATTTCCACTTTATCACAAGAAATAGAAAAGAAATCAGAGAAAACTTCCTAAGTACCATAGATACCCTCTTTCAAAAGTTGTCCTGCCCACCAACAATTCCTCACAATCAATTACCCAGCAGAACTCTATTAAAAGTCTGAAAACTCCCCGGACCAACAAACCCACTAAAAAGAAAAACACTTCCTCCTAGTAAACTAGACACTTCAAGATCATAGCCAATTCCCTTCCACTAAAAGTACCTCTGCAATTTCTTTCTCAGCAACAAAAACAAGATATAAATATAAAGCAAGGGCATAGAAAATGAACATTGCACGAGAAAATTCTATTTTTTTTATAAAAAAAAAAAATTGAAAGGGAGTTAACATAACAATTTGTGGTACTTTCTGGCTAAAACACTCACAAGAAAACCCTTGAAGACCGGTGAAACTTTAAAGAACCTCTGGACACAAAAAATAATGGGGGTTTAGAGTCTGATGAGTGATGACAAACCTGACCGCCATAAAGGTCACCACCACATCCTGCAAATCATCTGATGCAGATACTGAGAAGTCTATTGGCTTAAGGATTTTCACAATAGCAAATGTGTTTAAGGGACCTTCATGCTTACTCTTGTGACTTGAATGTCCTATTCCAAGTTGTTCATTTGTACTATCACAGCCAACAGGAATGCTTGGTGTTGAATCTTGGGAAATAACCAGCTTAGAGGACACTAAATCTTGTTTAAACCTCTTCACAGAACTGGGCTTTCTTCTCCTAGCTCCTATGCGCCGGTCACTGTGAACTGGTTCCACTTGATTAGCCTTGGAAAGTCCATGTCTAAGACCATTGCCTTCAGAAACTCTGGCTTCTTGGAAATGTAATGCAAGCTTATCTGCATTGGCCTCATTATTAGAAATTATTCCCTTCAATTCACTGAGCTTCGGATCATACTCAGTTTCCTCATTCCTTCCAACAACTTGTTTAGAACCATTTGAAAGTCTATTATCATTAGCTTGCCTAGCTGCTTTGATATTGTTGACATTTCCATTATTTTCTCCTCCATGACCTGAGCCTATAGACTGAGCAGCAGCAGAATGGTCGATAAAATTAATAAGGCTTGTGCTAAAGAGAGGGTCAGTGGGAAGAGATTGACGAACACCATCAGTTATAAAGGAGCGAGGCTGTTTCTTCTTTGGCAGGCTATTAGAACCTCCAGTCTTGCGTTTGCGTTTCCTTGAAGATTTACCTGACCGCAAGCTTCAAAACCAGAAGATATACTATAAAAGTGAGAAAAGCCCGCTCTTTCAAAAAGAAAACTATTAAAAACTGATTGACGACCTACACCTCTATTTGGCTGCTTAGAAATTTGAGAAAACATAAGAATGAGTACTTAATTAACTTCTAACAAAATTGTAGTTTAATGATAAAATGATATGATTTCTTTATCCCTAGAACAATTGAAAGGATTTTTTTTTTCCTTCTGTAAAGAAATGGTATGCGAGTTCAAATGGCTTTCAAGTTTGACATCCATTTTCTGTCATTTATCTCAAAAGACGAAGAAAATGAATTTATCTCAGCCAAGATAGTTGTTCAAGAATCAAGACTGAAATGATTTAGCAGCCTGTTAATTTCAGCAAACAGAAGTAAAAGTCAGCATTTTTGCTTTCAAAAAGAGAACTTTACCTATCCTCAAATGCATCAATAACATCTGAACATGACTGCAGATTCTCCAGTGGCTCCCAGGTGTTAGCATTTTCCGGCCAACCACGCCTTCAAGGGGAAAAAAAAGTTACACTCAAAATCCTCACATTTGCCACGCCATTTCAAAAAAAAAAAAAAAAAACAACAGAATTATTACATTATCAATAAATGCTACACTCACCATTTGATAAGATACTGAAGCTGGCCCTGTGACAAAACAAACAAAAAGTGAAATTTGAAAACTTGTTTGGCTCCTATGAAAACTAGCAAAAGAAAATAGCTAGAAATCTTTTTTTTTTCCTTAAAAAAAAAGTGACCTTGCGAACCCTTTTTCGACGAATGGCTTCGATTTCGTAGAATCCTTCGTCAAGCTTCGGCCTTTCTTCTTGAGGCACCGTCTCTTCGTCTTCCTCCAGCTCCTCCTCCTCCTCCTCTTCTTCTTCCTCTTCCTCCTCCTCCTCTTCTTTTCCTTGCTCTTGATTTTCTTGATGATCGTCACTCGCATCAATTGACTCGTAGTTACTATTTTCTTGATTTTCAATTTCATCGCCATTCGCTTCCACGGCGTCGTTTAGTGCCGGATTAACCACCTTCCTCTTCCCTCCGCTCTTCACTTTCATTTCCTTTTTTTTTTTCTTTTTTCCTTTTGGATTATAATTTCTTGCAAATGAAACCAACTTTCGAGTTTCTGTTTGGCGAAAATTCGGTTAGTTTTTAGACCGAGTTACTGAGTTGAAACGACGCCAAATGTGAAAAAATGAACTGAGCTGACAGCTCTTTTTCCAACCCTCTTCAGGTTTCTTTCCTTTGATTACAAAAGAAGATAACCGGTTTCCCGGGTCAGAGTTGACCCCCATCCGGATTAATCGGGTTATTTATTTGTCTTAAATTTTTATTTATTTATTTTTATAATTTCATTTGGGCATGAGCTTTTGATTTGTGAATCCCGCCATTGTTTCCCTCCAGATTCTGTTCACCTGTTTTATTTATTTGGTGGGAATTTAATCAATTCTGCATTTAAGGGTGCATTTAAAAGTAATTTTTTATACTGTTAATTTTTTTAAAAAAAATAATTAAAGGTATTTTTTATTTGCTTTTTGTACATTTTTTAAAAAATAAATTATTAAAAATAAAACTTGAACAGATGACATCAATGACTAATAATATTTTAGTCATTTTTACAAAACACATTATTGGAGATATATTAATTAATATCTCAATTTTATATGTATAATATTAGCTATAAATAAATTAATAACCGCCAAGGCAACCAAGAATGAAAGAATGCTTCATTGCCTTTTCCGTTTTCACTCTTATGGAATTGCAAAAATGAAAACATCAAAAACATTTCCAAATTTTGAGGAAATTGCAGATCAAACATTAGTGACAAGTCGAATCTTCAGGATTTAAGAATCTTTTGGTACATTATAAAATGAGAAGATGTTAATTCAAAATTTATGTTTCTATTCACAACCATTCTCTAAGGAACATTTTCGTGGCTAGAAAAAATATAAGATGAATAGGAAGACAAACCTTCTAGATACTCAAGAGATCTTAGCTAACTCATTAGAAATTAAATCCTGGATCTTATTATGGGGTGATCGCGTATTGCATCAAATGTTTCGTTCTCTTCTTGTTCTTTAGCTTACGGAATGCACTTGACTCAATTTGCCGAATTCTCTCTCTGCTGACACCCATCAACTCTCCGATCTCTTGCAACGTCTTCATCCTTCCATCGTCTAGCCCAAACCTCCATCGGATAACCTGCTCTTCCCTGGGATTAAGCGTGTCCAACACCTTCTCTAGGTCCTTCTTCATAAATTTCTTGATCAGCATATCATCCGCAGATTCTGCTTCTGGATCCGCAATTACTTCCTGTTAAAAAGACATTAACCCGTCAGGAAAATAAAAATAAATAAAAATTGACTACTCAAACACAGAATAAAAACTGACCGAAAGTTTAAGATTCTGGTTTATTCCAATCTTCTGGTCAAGAGATTTTGGAGCTTTAGGAATGAGTAATACAGCCTGGAGCCTTTTCATTGAGAGCCCTGCCGCCTCTGCAACTTCTTCATTATCAGGATGTCTTCCATTCTCACTATAAAACTGTTTTCTAGCTTCCTTCACTCTGTAAGTTGCCTCTACCATGTGAAACTGCAAGCCCGAGAAAACATTAAATTATGAGAGGTATAAACATGAAGCATTCAGCATCACAGATGTGTTTCTCAATAAGGATTTTAAAAGACGATTAAAAATAACTTTGGTCAGAGAACAAGAAACTAGAACATTAAAGTAAAACGCACTGGTAATCTAATTGTTCTGGATTGGTCGGTAAGCGACTTCCGAACTGCCTGTTTGATCCACCAATGAGCATAGGTTGAGAACCTGAAACCTTTCAAAGCGTCAAACTTTTCTGCACCTCTAACAAGGCCTCGACATCCTTCCTGCAAGTTGTTGTGCCACATTCAGATATATCAAGCCTCAAAGGTAAGAAACTTAGGCACCATTTGGTATACCTTTTCAAATAGAGCTTCTTCAAGTACAACTTCTACTATTAAAGCTTTTACAAGTATTTTAACAAGTTTTCCATTGTTTGGTTCTCAATTGGAGCTTTTATTAAAAGTTATAAAATTACTTTAATAGACAAGTTGTTTAAAGGTTATGTTATGAAAAAATTGAAATCAGATTATGAAATAGCTCTATAACCTAACCTCTACAATCAAATGACACAAAAAACTGAAAAGAGGTTTTGGAATTAAAAACTTTTTTGGCTTGTTCGTACGAAACAGGCACTTAGACAAAGTTCTTATCCATTTTTTCCACCTAAAGACCAAAAAATTAGAAAATAGATCACTCGTTTATTTGCAAAGGAAACTCCATTTATTAGCTGTATTAATATAATACAGAAAGTATATACCTGTACAAGGTCTTGGAGATTCATCCCAGCTCCCTGATAATTCTTTGCAATTGATATAACAAGCCGTATGTTGCTTTTGATCATTCTGTCCTTGCAAAGAAGACCATAGTTAAAACGCCTCCTCAATTCTTTCTGATCAACTCCAGCAGCAGCAGCCCACTGCGCGAAAGTTGGTGAACCTCCACATCGCACTGAAAGCACCTCATGTAGTCCTTCCAGTTTCAATAAGTCCTGAATCACATCAATTATTGTACACACATTAGAAACTGAAACATGAACAAAATCATACATGCATAATTTACTTTCAAGTTCTCGTTGCTTTTCTTATCTCAAGTTGGAAAGAAAACTCCAATAAGCAAGCTTCTTGGTTGCCTCAAATATTACTCCAATTTGGACATAAAGTTGCCAAGAAATGACTCAAACAGGAAGCCACAAAGGAATTAAATGTTTTTGTAGTCATAGCCTTCTGTCCAAGCAACATAGTTCATTGGTATATTAGACAATATGTTTTGAATGAAATGCCATTAGTTACAAGTATCTGTCAAGTAAAAGTATGGTAAACTGGTCTTTTCAACAGAAGCTAGATATTAAACTATACACCACTCTTTTATGACGTATACATACAGATCCTGACACATCATGGCACCTCTTTCATTTTCAATTTAACTTATGTCAGCTAATATCCATCTGCGATGCAGTCAACTCTAAAGCATTGAAACAATCAGTTAAGATCATTAGGGCGTACCAAACATAGTTTCAAAGGCCTTGCAAAGGCATTCGTTAGATCTAACAGCTTTCATCTGGATAGATACTTATCACAATAAGGTAAATAACAATTTCTACAGATCAAAATTAGTAATTCCAAAGGACTTGCTTGCTTCAAAAATATCAGAATGGTTCAAATGTATGTCACACCTGTATTCCTGCTGACAACTGCAGTTCTTCAGTGGCAGTGAGAAGCCTGGAAATGCTGGTCGTTGCTCTCAAGTACCGCAAAGGATCGGAGTAGTCTATCTCTTGTACAGAAGTACGCTTTCTCCGGCCAGTGGAACCTGGCTTTACAGACACGATATTGGCAGCTGCCTTCTCTGCTGCCCTTGTTCTTTTGACTTTTCGTTCAGTTTGACGTCTTGATCTCACAGCTATACTCTGGGAAAGCTGTTCCTCCAAAAGCTTGAGTTCTTCATGTGTTGGCTCCAAATCAACAGATGCTTTCAAGGGTTGCTGCTCAGTATTTTCTTCTTCAAGTCCAGTTTCAACTGTCATGGAATCTCCTATTATACTAGCCCGTTCTCTTTCTGTAAGCTGAGCCCACATGGATGTGTTATTATCAGCAGAGGATGAGATAGCAGGTTTACTCTTCGGTTTTGCAGATCTTCGATTATTAGCCATCAAGGCTGCATCCTTGGCAACCTTGACAGCAGCTCTTGCAAGAGCAACTGCTTCAGCAGATGCTGCAGCAATTACAGCTTCATCACTTGTAAGTGTTTCTGTAGCTAAACTTGCCCCAAAACTTTCCTGCAGAGATTACAAAGATGATAGAAATGTAAGCTTATATACATCATTTCAACAAAACTTGGAGCAACCATCAAATGCCTGCAGAGCCTTTTCATTATTATTCACTTTTTCTTTTTTCTGTTTTTGAAATTATTACAATTCTACAAATATATTACAATCTGAAATCTACTGTGAGACTAGATAAATACACTTGTAGTACAACCCAGATGTTTGCCGAACATGAGCCCGAAAATCTATTCCCTCTAATATTAGGGAGATATCTATCCATATATCCACTTTTTTTTTGGGGATGATGGGAAATGAGCTTGTGGTGGCTCATGTCCTCAACAATTGTCGTTTTTCTACTTCAGATTACAGGATAAACTCGAAAAGGAAACTTTTCTCTTTAATTTTTATTGATTAGAAACAAAGAAAATTCAAGAGTGGACCCAATGTCCACAAAACAAACAAATCAACCCTGAAGTGAGTATCTTAAACTATACATCATCAGTACGTCACTTCCATAACAATCCATGCACTTCAAACTAATACCCATGATCCCGACAACAAAAGCAACTCCAAATTTTCAAACTGAATCAAAATGGAAACTCAGTGACAACCAGTAAATTTCATATCCAAATGATATGATGATCTGTGCAGAGCGCATATGACGCTATAGAAGCAATTTTTAGTCGTCAATCATTGAAGACAAAACATAAAAATGTAAGTTAAATATTGATGTCACTTGAGAGAATAAAATTTTGGAGTATTCTTACCAATAAATTATCAGACCATCTTTGGTAAATGACAAAACTCTATCCGCTCAAAAATGTAGCAACTAATACGCTTAGAAGAATAGTTTCCAGGACAATCACCATATGAGAAAAAAAAAATCAGAGTAAATTTATAGACAGATGGAACAAGTCTCTCACCTCTGTCGGTGGACCAACTGAACCAAAATATGTCCATTGTCTGTTTGCGGCAACTGCGTTTGAATGAGCTTCTAAAGAATGTAATCTAAGCTTCTCCACATCAAGCACTGTTGTTACTGTCGATGTTGAGGGTGATGTAGTGGATAAAATACACTGTGTCCGGAAACAGATAGGCTCTTTAGTTTTTGCTGCAAATTTTAAAAAAAAAAAAAATTCAGGAAAAGAAAATAATCTATGTAAGACTTGTGACTTTAGAAAACATCAGAACAATAAATCTAGGTTTATTTTCCCTTCAACAAATTTGATACTCGTGCATGTGATTTTAGGACATTTCCTAATAAATAAGCATTATATGATGCTAAATTTTAAGCATAGCATGACTGGTAAATAAATTCCCTACTCCCATGTGAGCGGAGTTTCTGATGTCATACAAACCCAATAAATTTTACCAACTAAACTAACTGGCCTATTACATATGAATTATGATGCTAAAATTAAAATATGGAGACAAAAAAAAATCAACTAATGAATTATGCAATGTAACAGCAGAGAAGTAGACAATTTAGGAACTTGTGGCTAAAACTGATTTAGTCATTGAGAGAAACCACACAGATTGTGATTAAAACTACTTTTAGAAAATACCTAATTGTATGAAATCACTAGTGCATCAATGCTACTCTATTTGCACAAAATATAAAACATACCCAATTCAGTTCTGATTCAAATAAACTCATTTTAATTTTAAGTAAATGTGATGTCCCTCAAAGTACACATAAACACAACACAAGCCTTACAAAATTCAGATTGAAACAAACCCATTAGAATGGCAGTCATAATGCACATAACAAAATAAAACAAATAAAAAACAAATAAAAAACAAAAAAAAAACCCATTTGAGCCATGATAAAAACAAAACAAAGCACAAAAATAAAGAGACTCACAGGGGTGAGGATAATGATGGTGGTGGTGTTGATGGTTGTGGAGAGTTCTGAAGTGGATAGAAAAAGTGTCAGGCTGGCACTTGAACTGTGGAAGCAGACAAGACATGTTCAAGTTCAACTCTTTCTGTTATAATTTTACTACCGCTTTGAGCCTCTTTTTCTAAACCTGCCGCCACATGTCGATCGTCAAGTAAATGAGAAGCCCAAGAAACAAAAACAAAACAAAACAAAAGTGAAAGTGTTTCTTCTCTCTTCTTCTTCTTCTTTATTTTGGCGTTTTAAGTTCAAAACCATGAATGAGCGAGCAAAGGCGGTGTTAAATAAATAAATAAAAAAGAAAAAGAAAAAGAAAGAAAAGGGGACTGAATGGATTATATATTGATTGGCAAAGATGCTGTTGTGAGGATATAATAAGAGGATAAGGGGGAGAGAGGTGGTGTTGCCTGAGAATGAGAGACTGACAAGCCTTCCTGTTAATGATTTCCCCTTTTAACGTTTTACCATTTATACAGTTGTAATTGAAATCCGTCAACAAACGGTGTGGTTTGGTGGTAGGTTTTAAAATCTCATCTTGAGGTCCTGAGTTCGAATATAGGGAGTATATTTTTTATAAGAATATGAGTCAGTCGAGGTTTTACCTACTTCACTTAAGCTCGGGAGGGGTGATTTGGCGGTGAGATTTCAAACGAATTCAAAAAAAAAACTAGAAATCCCTTTTATTTTTTTTTCAAGTTTAATTTTTTTTTTTAATACAAACAAATGATTTATTTGTTTTTAAATGGTTACGATCTATGAATATTTGGATTAAAATTATTTCAGACACTTAATAAAATTTATTACTAAATTTTGAGTAAGAGAATTGTATGTTAAATGAGTGTTATACCCATGAATTTTATTCAAGAGGGTTTTAGCATAAATATAATTAAAAAAAAAAGTAACCGATAATAAGTCTTAAAAAATAATAAATATAAATACTGATGAAAATGATGATGCTTACTTTTGTCAATAAATCTAACAAAAACTTAATAAAAATTTAAGCCTAGTAAGGGTTTTTGTCAATAAAAATTTTTTCACTCGTTATAAATGGTCTTTAACAATAAATCATGGGTATTTTTATAATAAATAAATTTATTAAAATAAACGTGTTCAGAGAATTTCCAAAGTGCTAATAATCACGTCTTAAAATTATATATCTTTAAATTTGATGAAATTGAATTCTTAGGGCTTACTATAAGTTCTAATGGAATTGAATTATTACCTCATATTTCTGAAAAAATCAGAAGTTTTCCTGATGTATTAGAAAATCGATAAATGATACAAAAATTTTTAGGGTGTCTCAATTATTCTGAGTCATTTATTCCTAAGTTAGCTAAGAAAAGAGCTATACTTCAAAAGCTATTAAAAAAGAATACTAAAGGATGGTCTGTAGAACATACGAGGCAGTAAAACATTTAAAAGCTGAATGTACAAATCTACCAAAATTAAGGTTACCTGATGAGAAAGATAACCTAATTGTCCAAACCGATGCCTCAGATAATTACTGGGCAGCTTTGTTAAAAACGGATTTAGGTGAAATTTGTAGATATACAAGTGGAACTTTCAATTCAGCAGAATAAATTATTCTACTAATGAAAAAGAACTACTTGCAATTGTGCGTGGTATTCGAAAGTTTACCCTGTTCTTATTACCTAGGTCTTTTGTATAGAAACAGATAATACTCAAGTAAAAGGTCTTATATTCAATAAATGACCGCAAGAACCCCTCAATTCGTCGGTTACAAACGATGGCAAGTTATATTAAGTTTTTTATAAATTTCATATAACATATTAAAGGATCTGATAATTTTCTTGCAGATCATTTGAGTAGATATCCAGACCATGGAAAATAAAGATCTTGTAGCTCAGATGAATTTCATCATGACAAGGATGGCTGAAGTTCATCATCAACAAGAAAAGCTGAAGGCAGAATATGAAGTTTTGTCAACAACTGTAAAAGAAGCAGTAGTAAGCTATCGAGGAAAGTTGCACGCAGTAAACAACGAATGTGAATCACTATATGATCTAATCGATCAATTTGAAACTGATTTTGATAATTATTGTCGAGAGTTTTGGACTCCGAGTCAATCTCCAATCCAAGCTGGATATGCCCAAAATCCTTATGAGGATGTACAGGAAAATCCTTTGATGGATGTAAAGGCAAATCTGTCTCAAACAGATGTACAGGAAAAGCCTAGTGCTAGTATACAGCTTACTCTCCCACAGAGCGGTATAGTTCAACCTGCTTCAGGTGTAAAAGAATTGGTCCTTCGACCAGAATATCTTTCACAGATTGGTGAATCAAGTAACCCTCAAATTCAACTTGATGATCTTAGAAACTTTCAAAAAAGAAAAATGGTAACTTTTTCTATTGAAAAACCAATTTCTTCATGGGAAAAAAATTACTATGAATTTGCAAAATATGTTTATGAACTTGAACAGAATGAAAAATGTTTTCGTTTACAAGATAAAACAAGTATTTATCCAAGGATTACTTGTTGTTATAATGCTTCACCAAAATTTGTTAGAAAATTAGCCAATTACGGATTTTTAGACCGTGTTTATCCTTCAAAAAATTTAAAAGAGCTTGTTGATTTCCCCCAAGAACTTCAAGATGCTGTAAAAGAATTTTCACAAAATGAAAATGTTTATCTTAGATTTTATTCCATCAGCCCTGAGCTGCATGATCAAACTTTGTTTTCTGTTTTTCATCTCATCACTATGGGATATGTTACAGAAGTTAAACTCAGAGCCTCAGAAGCTACATATAAAGTCCCATTCTTCAACAAAAAATGGATGTGTTATAGAAGAGCCCTGGGAATAAAAGTCATCGGATGTTTATGCAGAGAATTCTATGAAAAGGGTTTTCAAACCTATGTAGAATGAGAAAACTGGATGATAGTTTTCCCATTTAATGAGACCTCCAGGTGTCCAAAGCTAGAAGCAAAGGTTATCCAGTCAAACATGGATAAATGGCACGGCTCTCCAGAAGCCATAAAAGAAGCATGCCGGTTGTTGCGACATCAACATCAGCCAGCAATTATGGGAAAAAAGTAAAAGACGTTCCTCAAAACAGCTGTCAGAAAAATGTGAAAAGAAGAAAGACAGCATAACCGATAGGTCCCCACCATTTGGGAATCCTATCCTTGAAGAAAAAGTGTCGGCCACCTACCTTGTCGGCACCATAGAAAGAGGCCACGAAAAACATTGAAGATAAGAAAGAATCTTCAGTTACCCACTTACACTGTCAGCACCACAAATGCTTAAGACGTGTAAAGATGAAGGACCGAGAGGAGTGCCTATAAAAGAAGAAGGAAAACAAGAAACGGGATAGAGTCGAATTTTGCGAGTTCAAAATTTCTTTAGTCCTTTCTTGTATTCCATGAGTTTCTCCAAGCATCAAAACTCAGAAATGAGTGTTTTAGTAGATATAGCGTAAAATAAGGGAGTATCTACTTTCCGTGTGTACTTAGAGTGTGTAAGTGAAAATATAGTGTGTAAAACCTTTTATATCAATAAATAAACTTTTCTATATACCTTTTTTTCATTTGTTCTTGTTCTTCGACTATCTTCGTTATTCACAAACCAGCATACAGTGAGTCGACATCTTTAAAGGTCAAAGGTCTTTAAGGCGCGGAGCCGTGTTGACAGAAGACCTAGTAAAGAAAACCGACGAAGGTTACTGCGGTAAAGGAATAGCTGTGGATTGAAGAAGTGCAGGCATAAAGGAAGCAAGGTAGGCCAGAAAGCTTTATTTATTTGAATATATAAGTTTTTACAATTTTATATTTTCATTTATACAGTGCTACAGTAACCGGAATAGTAGAGAAACCTAGTCACAAAAATGGATTTGTTTATAAAAACCTATTTGGTATCAGATTTAAAATCAGATTTAAGATGATAAAATTAACTTGTAAAATTTTGATTCTTGACTGTTTTAAAATAGAAATACAATTAAACTTAAATCGACTAGGAAATACTATATGGAAATTATGTTGCATGCTTGTAAAATCAGTGGTCCCGTCCACTCTAAAAAACCAACTACGTATGCTGGTATCAGAGCCTGTTAGGATCCAAGAACATAATATAGAAACAGAAGAAGTAGAGTACATGCCAGGATTTGTAGATTATGCTGGCAATCCAGTACAGTTAAACAATAATCAAATTAATCAATTAATTGCTGCATCTGCAGGTAATGATCCTACTGAAGAAATTATCGAGCATCTAGACAGTGATTAAAATGAGAAGAGATCTCTATAACCTTTTAAAGGCTCTAGAAGCCCTAGAGCTAAAGTCAATTGAGGATGTTTTAAAAGTCAAAGAAAAATGTAGACTATTTAAGCGTAAGTTTGAATATGAAAATGAATCTATAGAAAATAGAGTCAAAATAATAATATTAGACAATATTCTAAAATCCCTCGATCAAGAAAAATTTGTGTTTAACCAGGCGTCTAAGAGTAAACCCAAAAATAATAGACGAATAAATTTGAAACCTAGAGTTATTTTTCAAATTCCTATACCTAAGGTTGAAAAACCTATTCCAGAAACTAATTCTCTTCTTTTATTATCTGAATATTCAGATGACTAAAGAATGCAATAGCATTTTGCAGTTAGATACTGCCTTAAAAGAATTGAAAATACATACAGCCAATGACTTGGTTCGTATGGAAAATTGTTTGCAAAGTCTTGCATGGAAATTAGAGTTCAAAACAGAACCTAGAAGTAAAGAAGAAGAATTAAAACTTAAAATGCTTCAAAGCATGTTAAAGGTTTCAGAAAGCTACTCTCGTTGGGAATCTGGTCAAAAAATATATAGAGGATGGAATTCTGAAAGTACCCAGGCAATGGCGATGACAGAGTCGTTCAAGAGATACTGAAAGCTCAAATAAAAGGTACCTTCAATGAATCATCTCTCTAAAAGTGATAGACTTACATTAATGCAATGTGTGTGTAGTCATATTATACTAATAGAGCATAATAATAATGAAAAAATTATCAATGAAATTATGTCAATAGATATGACAATACGCTTGTATCATGAGAATTATATACTACGAAGAAGTAGAAGAAATTTAATTAAGGCAATAACGCCCAATGTATTTAATGTAAATCAATGGCTAAGCCACCCAGATTAAATAAATTAGTTGTTTAATATGACTAATATGATTGAATGTATTAATGTAAAAATTGATAAACTAATTCATAGGTTAGAAAATAATATATTAGAAGGAATGGCAGCTAAGATTGATTTAATTGGACAAAAGATAGAAACAATAGATATTAGACTTTTGAATCTTGAACTTATGATCAAAGTAATTGACAATGAAGTTCAAAATAAAGGAAAATCATTTAAAAAGAATAAAGCAATGATAGTTGCTAGGACAGAAGAACCAATAAAACTCAATTTAACTCATCATAAGCCAGGAAGCTATGATGAATGGATTGTAAACAGACATCTTGCTAAAAATAAAGAGAAAAATATCATAGAAAAATTAGGAATAGAATTAGCAGAACTTAAAGAGACAACTAAAAATTTAGAAAAATCTAAAAACAAAGTCGCTTTAACTATTAATGAACCATCAATAGACAAAGATGAAGATGGATCAACAGATTGAAGATTTAATCTTTGATTTAGAAGAATTAAAACTAGACCCTAAAGTTTATGTAGATGATATAGGACAAATTGCAGGTCCTATAATTAAAATGGAAAGAACTTATTCAGATATTGGAAGTTCTTCAAAATCTAATAAAAAGAAACGAGCCTTAGAAGATTGGCCCGGTGTAACAAGGGGTTTTGTAAAAAACCCAAAAGTGGAACCAGCTCCAAAATGGAATGAGCAATTTATCCCTAGAATACGAGAAGAACATCCCATAGCTCCTAATGGAATGTATCTTAATATTGATTGTGATACTGATGTACATCAATCAATAAATGAATGGACGAGGTCTATGCAATATTTTTATACTTACTTCGTAGATGAAGAAGAAAGTAGTAATGCTAAATTCAATATGTTACAATATGCCTTAAGAGGTAATTTATATCAATGGTGGGTAGGACTGAGTATAACAACTAAAAATCTAATTAGAGATAATGTTATAGGAGAATTTGAAATTTCAAATCATTCAGGGATATTTACATTTGTGAAGTATCTTGTTGACGAATTCCTAGGAGAAGATTGGATAGGAAACGAAGATGCTGTTAAACAAGCTAATAAATTAAAATCACAAAGTGAGTTGCAGAAGTTGACAATCTGTAAGATGTGTTATGTCAATGAATACACTTGTGAATTTCAAAAATATTATTATCAAGTATTTGATAGTAGTGAAAACATGGACCAAACTAAACAATTATATTTTTTAAAACTTCCATCACCTTGGGATATTTACTTTATTAAAGAATTTGAGAAATATAGACAATCTACTGCAGGAGCTAGTGATAGTCTTGGAAGTATAGTAAAATTTCTTAAACAACGATTAGAAAATCTTTGTTATCAACGAAGACTCTTACAAAAGAGTAAAAAGGCAGAAATCGCATTATGTTGTGATAAAACAAATCTGCCAACACAATGGGGATGTCCCAAAATTGGATATAAAAAATATAAGAAAAATAAAAAACATAAAAAAGGATAAAAATAAAAATCGAAAAATAGAAAATATAAGAGTTTGAAAAGAAAGAAGTTTCATCCCAGAAAGAAATATTATAAAAACAGTAAAAAACCAGAGAAAACTAAGAAGTCCCTAATAAAACCAAAGCACGATCAGAATGTGAGTGCTGGAACTGTGGTGAAATTGGACACCTCAGTTATGAATGTAATAAAAGGAAAGTTCGAATTTTAGAACAAGACTTTTTAGAAATATAAACAATTCTAAGTGAAATAGATCTCACTTATGATACTGAAAACTCTGAAATTTCAGATGTATATGAAATAGAATCTATGACATCTAGTTCAGAAAGTGAAAATAACGAGGAATAAAATGACTGACAGAGATCAAGAAATTATTGACCTTGATGAAAAATATATTTCATCTGATAAAAGAAGATTCAGAAGAATATGTTCTTAATGCTACCTTTGATAATAAAAAGTTAGCAAAAATTGAAAAACTACAATTAAAGAAAATGCATCCCTCTACAATAATGTCAACTCTACGAGGATTATATAGACGACAGAAAGTAGTCATACATGAATATCAAGAAGTAGAAAGAAGTATTGATATTACACAAGTAAAAGGTAATATCAAGTTAATCTGCTTACTCAAGAATCTATACAAAATATACTTAATAAATTCCAAAAAAAAAAAAAAAGAAAAAATCCAATATGTATATCTGGCAGGTATTCAAATACTGTTTAAATCATTATTCAAAGAAGGAATAGACAGTCCAATAGTGATTAGTCTGTTTGATGAACGTTTTAAACAAGTGAAAGACGCTCATTTAGGAACTATTGAAGGCAATCTTGCCTATCGAAAGTTATTATTTACTTGTTACCCCAGGTATTGTATTAGTTTAAAAGATAAAGATTTCAATGATGCATTGAGTCTGCATTTTGAACTCTTAAAGAAAGATTTATTAAAACCAGGAAATAAAGTTATGAGTGTATACTATTCAGCTTTATTTTCGTTAAGTAATACTAATTATGGAGAAAATATATTCCAATAAACCTTTTATAGAAATAAAGGAGGAATGTAAAGAGATTAGCAAGATTCGTGAACCATTACTTCAAAACATTAGTACTCCTGATAACTATAAAATTGGATTTAATAATGCAAGAGCTCTAGAAATAGGAAGTTCGAGTCAACCAGAAATTCATATGGAGTATAAAAATAATTGTGTTATTGTTTCAAAAGGACGATCAAGTTTAGATCTCCCTAGAAAAAAGCAACAACAGTTGCAACGAAGTAAAAGTTACATAAATATAAAAAGAAATGCACCAACATTAAAAATATATGGTGAATACTTTAATGGAATAGAATATATCAAAGGACCATACATTTTGGTTGATACTGGAGCTAGTAATAATCATTTAGCTCAAGATAAAAATATGAATTTACAAAGTGAAAATGTACCTCCTTATGAATATAGAAATTTTGATGGAACTACATCATTCTGTACAGAAAGTGCAGATGTGTCCATACGATTAGGATCAAAAGATCTAATAGTTCCCTGCTATGTGGATAATGAAATGTCTGGAGGAGCATATCATATACTCTTAGGCAATTCATTTTTAGACTCTTTTAGTGAATATAAAATTACCAAAGAAGGTTTTGAATTTGTCCTTGAAGGAGAACGAATCTTTTGTGCAAAAATTACTGAAGAATAATGCCAAATAGCATTAATTTCCCTTTATCAATATATATTCAACTAGGATTCGTAGAACCTAGTGTTACAACTTGTGCCCTGATAGATACATGATCAGAAATAACATTAATAAAACAATGTTTTTGGTTACATTGGCAACCTTTAACCAAAGCCATACTATTAAAGGTATAACTATAAATACTAGTATAACCCTATTTCAAAAGATTTACCAATTTTATTGGGAAGTAAAATAGTTAAAATTAAACAAGTATTTGCTTATGATCATCTAGAAGTAGATGTACTTCTTGGAAATGATTTTATACAACAGTTTGCTCAATATGGACAAACTTTGTATATGATAAACCTTAAGACCCCTTGTGGTCATTACCTTAAACTCCCTAGAGAATTTAAACCATTCCGAGTTCAACAGCACCAACGTGGTGATAATATTATTTGGGCTCGTATAGATATTAAAACACTGGTACAAGTTAATTGTATCAATGAAGATCATTTGAGTTTAGATGCTATTAAAGAAATAATAGCAAAAAATTATGGGGAAAACCCAATTGAAAAATGGAATTTACAGAAGGAAATAGCTGAAATTAAGCTAATAGACCCTACACAAATCATTCGGGTAAGGCCAATGGTTTATAACCAAGAAGACAAAACTGAATTTGAAAAACAAATTAAAGAATTATTAATTTAAAATTAATTCAACCAAGTAAAAGTCCTCATAGTAGCCCTGCATTCATGGTTAGAAACCATGCCGAAATAAAAAGAGGAAAGGCTAGAATGGTCATTAATTATAAAGAACTTAATAAAGCTACTATATTCGACGGATATTTTATACCTAATAAACAAGTACTGATAAACTTAGCTAAAGGTAAACAATATTATTCAAAATTTGATTGTAAAAGCGGATTTTGGCAGATAAAGTTGTCACCTACCTCAACACCTTTAACTGCATTTAGTGCTCCAAATGGACACTACGAATGGCTAGTTATGTCTTTCGGATTAAAAATGCACCTCAAATCTATCAAAGAAAAATGGATAAATTATTCAGTCAAAAAGACTATTTACTTGTTTATATTGATGATATACTGGTAGTTTCTCATACATATGAAGAACATAAAAAACATTTACATGAATTTGCAGAAATCTGCAGTAAAAATGGTATCATTTTATCTCAAAGAAAGGCAGAGATAAAGAAGAATGAAATTGAATTCTTAGGGCTTACTATAAGTTCTAATGGAATTGAATTATTTGTTTTTAAATGGTTACGATCTATGAATATTTGGATTAAAATTTTTCACAGACACTTAATAAAATTTATTACTAAATTTTGAGTAAGAGAATTGTATGTTAAATGAGTGTTATACCCATGAATTTTATTCAAGAGGTTTTAGCATAAATATAATTAAAAAAAAAGTGACCGATAATAAGTCTTAAAAAATAATAAATATATACTGATGAAAATGATGATGCTTACTTTTGTCAATAAATCTAACAAAAACTTAATAAAAATTTAAGCCTAGTAAGGGTTTTTGTCAATAAAAATTTTATTCACTCGTTATAAATGGTCTTTAACAATAAATCATGGGTATTTTTATAAAAATAAATTTATTAAAATAAACGTGTTCAGAGAATTTCCAAGTGCTAATAATCACGTCTTAAAATTAATATCTTTAAATTTGATACTATTACTATCTATTAAGACCATTTTGTCCCGCGGTGGATTTATGTTCTCTCTCCCATTTGGGAGAGCACAAGCAGAGTCAAAAATAATTTCTCCATATAATCTTCTATGCAACAGTGGTACCACGTCATCCATGCAACAAGCCAATCATCCACTGCCACGCGTGCTAAAAAAGTAAAAAAATAACTAAAAAATAGGTGAAGAAACTCTACATATCATTTTTAATTCGCTTGTGGTACCACATCACCCATACCACTGTTGCACCAAATAATCTCTCTATTTATGGGAGTAGAATTTCTTCTTATATTTGAGTGATAGTAGATATCTTGTCTCTAGTAGACTTAGAATTCTAGATATGTTATAAAATATTTATATTCAAAATTGTTGTAAATTCTTCAAATATTCAAATATTTTGTGTTGGATGGAGGAGATACATGTTCTTTGGATGGTACCCATTAGGGACATGTCCTTTATTTGTGTGTTACATGGTCCTATGCTCAAGGGATGCATATGAGGGGTGCAACCCTTTGGAGGGTTACACTCTAACCCAAATGATGCCCTTGAGGCACCCTTCCATGCTTATAAAAGGAAGTCATTATGTTCCTTTAAAGATATACAAATGAAATCTGAATTCCATCCTACAAGTGAGAGTTTGAATTGCTTTCTTGAGTCCGAGAGTATTCCACCATATTCCAAGTTCAAGATCTTGTTAAGGTGTGCCCCTTGAACAAGAGGAATCTGGGTTATCCTGGGAGAACGTTAGCCGTAAATCCGTAGAGCACCGAGACGAGGCTGATAAGTTCTTAAGGACATAGATTAATCTCGATCCGGACTATTGTTTTTCAACATTGTATCAAGTTTTAATGTTTTCTAGGGTTTATGCATGTTAGATCCAATTTTCTGGTTTGATTTATTTGTTTGCATGTTATTTACTGTTTCACGACACTATATGAACAACAATCTTAAGAACTTATCAATCTAGTGTTGTCATATAGTAATTCGCATGCTAGGTTATAAAATTTTCTGGAAAAATACGGACTGTGCATGAAAAACTCGTAGGGCGTTCGAACGCCCGACGAACGCATAGGCTTAAATCTGAAATTTCGTAAGAACGTTCGAACGCGTATTCAAACGCAACTCGAACGTAGACCTTCTGACTTAGTTCGTTCAAACGCGTCATAAACGCAACTCGAACGTGAACTCTATGGAATCATTTCGTTCGAACGCGTTATCAAACGCTACACGAACGTGAACTCTTTGGAAACACTTCATTCGAACGCGTTATCAAACGCAACACGAACGTACACACACTGGACAGTCTCGTTCGAACGTAGATACGAACACGACACTAACGAAATAGTCATGGAATTGTTATAAACTGCAAAGACTTATATTAATTTTAACTTAGTAAATCATATACCGAAACACATTAAACTTGGTAGTATATATTTAAGTTATTATTTGGTTGATCAATTATCACAAGCATACACTTAGTGATAAAGTTGAAATTGATTGTGTGTTGCATACTTGGGTGAGAATTTAAAAGTGTAATCATACACAAGAAATTTCATCAAATCTTGATTGACACGTACACATATATCTACACATATCGTATATTATTTGTGCCATTGAATAAGTGTAATTCTGGGTTTGAATTGCTAAAAGATCCTATTGAAAAAATGTTTAAAGAATATTCTGTCAAAAAGGCGATAAGAGCCTAAGTGGTCATGGATTTAAGTGGTTACTCCGGACCCCCCTCGTCCTCTGGGAATATTCGTTTATTCATTTTTCTAAAGAATCTTTAGTTGAAATTCAAGGACTTGTGTTTATTGGGACCACTGTCCAATAGAACAACAAATGGTTACCTAGTATATCACTTTGAATAAGATCATTCGTTGATCGTTGTGCAATTTATCTTTTGTAGACTAATTGACCCATATTGGTTTTTCCAGTTACAAATGGCTAGCGAAAACATTACAGTACCGATCTCTCATGGAGAAAAGCCGGAGAAATTTGGTGGGGCAAATTTCAAACTTTGGCAGAGCAAAATGTTATTCTACCTGACAACTCTCCAGTTGGCTAAATTTCTCAAAGATCCTCCGGGTCCTATGGAGGGTGAATCAGAAATGGCCAAGGAAGAGCGAGAACAGACATGGATGTCTGAAGACTTCTTATGCAAGAACTACTTTTTGGGTGGTTTTGACAATACCATGTACAATGTGTACCAAGGCATGACTTCTGCGAAGATTCTCTGGGAATCTCTCAAGAAGAAATACAAAACCGAGGATGCCGGACAAAAAAAAATTGTCGTGGCTAGGTTCCTGGACTACAAGATGGTAGATTCAAGGACGGTGATGTCTCAGTTGGGTGAACTGCAGTTGATCATTCATGAAATACTGGATGAGGGTATGAAACTCTGTGAGACGTTTCAAGTTGCCACTATAATTGAAAAGTTGCATCCATCATGGAAGGACTTCAGGAGCTATCTGAAACACAAAAAGAAGCAGATGAGCTTTGAAGACCTTAGTGTTCGATTGAGAATCGCTGAGGACAACAGGATGTCCGAGAAGGCCAGATACAAGACTATGGAGTCTAAGGCCAACATCATTGAGGGTGTAAAGGGTAGCAAAAAGAGAAAGAACAATTGAACTGATTCTTCGTACAAGAAGTTTAAGGGGAAATGCTATAACTGTAGAAATAACGGTTATATGTCAAAGGACTGCAGAACAAGAAGTCTCGGGACAATGGCAAGAAAAAGAAAAATGAGGCTCATGTCACTGAATGTGAGCAGCTGACTGATGAGATCTCAGAGATGGAACTATCAGCAGTAGTAACCGAAGCCAACATAGTTGGGAATCCGAGAGAATGATGGGTAGACACTGGGGCTACTCGTCATATCTGTGCAGATAATAAGATGTTTTCCTTGTATCAGAAGGTCGATGGCGGCGATCATCTGACAATGGGAAACTCGTCTACCTCTCAGGTGGTTGGACAAGGCATAGTGGTTCTGAAGATGACATCCGGAAAGGAGCCAACATTGAAGAATGTACTACATGTTCCAGATATTCAGAAGAACTTGGTCTCAGGCTCTCTCCTTAGTAAAGCTGGTTTTAAGCTTGTATTTGTTTCTGATAAGTTTGTATGACTAAGAATGATATGTATGTAGGAAAATGATACCTAAGTGAGGGCATTTTCAAGCTAAATATAATGACTGTCAATCGTACTATTAATAAAACTAGTACTTCTGCTTATATTATTGAGTCACAAAATATATGACATAGGAGGTTATGACATATTAATTATGATACCATGCGTAAATTAATTAACATGGACCTTATACCTAAATTTTCAATTGATAGCCAACATAAATGTGAGGCATGTGTTGAAACAAAAATGCATAGAACATCATTTCATTCTATAGAACGCAGTTCTGAACCTTTAGAACTTGTACACACTGACGTGTGTGACATGAATATTGTGCAAACAAGAGGCGGTAAAAAGTATTTTGTCACTTTTATCAATGACAACACAAGATTCTGTTATGTGTACTTGCTGAGGAGCAAAGCTGAAGCGATTGAGAGCTTCGTACACTATAAGAATGAAGTTGAAAATCAACTTGGCAAGAAAATCAAAAGAATCAGGAGTGATAGATGTGGTGAATACGTTTCACCATTCGGTGAATATTGTTCTGTGCACGGAATTATTCACGAAACCACTGCTCTTTATTCTCCTCAACAGAACGGGATTGCGGAGCGCAAAAACCGAACGTTGAAGGAAATGATGAACGTCATGTTGACGAGTTCGGGTTTACCCCAGAACTTGTGGGGGGAAGCCTTGCTTTCCGCGAACTACGTTCTAAAGAAACTTTCTCACAAAAGATTGGACAAGACACCATATGAGTTGTGGAAAGGTCACGTACCTTCCTACAAATATATAAAAGTGTGGGGGTGTCTTGTCAAGGTAATGGTTCCTAAACCTAAGAAGGTTAGAATATGACCCAAAACTGTTGATTGCATTTTCATTGGATATACTCGCAACAGTAGTGCGTATCGATTCTTGGTAGGGGTGGGCGCGGTTCGGTTTGGTTCGGTTTTTGTTAAAACCGAACCAAACCATATTTTACGGTCCGATTTTTTTTGTCTCTAAAACCAAACCATTAGATAACGGTTTGGTTCGGATTGAAAATTTTTTAAACCAACGGTTTACGGATTGGTTCGGTTCGGTTTACGGATTATTAATGTATGATAAATAATCGACAATGCAAGGAAGATATATTAATTAATATATTAAAACGATCACCATCGATAATTCAAAACAGTTCAAAAGCCAACTCAATTCTTATACAAATGAAAATATACAACAAATGAAATGAGTTCAATTCTCACTGGATTTGTTTATTGCAATTCACAGTATCAAACGATCTAAATTCTATTTATATACAGTAAAATAAATCTATGGAATCACAAATTAAGATTTTATTATGTCTTCCATTGTATTTTAGTACCAATATCAACGGATAGGAAAAAATAAAAAATAAAATTTTGTATAAATATAATAATAAAATGTTATTTTGCATAAGTTAAATAAAAAAAATATAATATTTTAAAATTCAAAATATTCAATTGTTATTTTACAAAAGTTATAACCATTATTCCTTAAGTTTAATTCTTTCTCAAATAATTTTATAGACAATCATGAAAGCAGGCAGCCAAGCATTTACTTCGTTCGATAAAATGTTCAGAGTTTGCAAATCTTTGAATGTTGAAAAAAAAATCTAATAGAAACACTTGAAATAAACACCCAAAAAGTTAAAAGACAATCAGGTTCCCTAATCCCAGTATTTCCCCATCATTAGTACTAACAAAGCTTTTCTCCAGCATTACATACAATATCCATGAATCACATCGCAGACCGACAAATAACATGCACAACTACAGCTTGTTTGATGCCAGAAGATTCAATAGCTAAATGGAACTCCAATAAAATCTGTAAAAAAAAAAAAAAAAAAAGAATCCTCAGAAATCGAGTATGAAGACTAGCATTAGCAATCATGACAGTCTTGACTCCTATGCAATTCAGATCCATTAACAAGCCTTGTTTCGAATTAAGATATTAAAGTATGAAGATACAAAACACTACAAGAAATTAAGGAAGCCATTTGATAAATAGAAACCCACTGAACTCCAAAATATCAAAAACAAAATACACCCATATAACATAAGCAGATAAGCTACCAAAAAAACATGAAAAAGATTAAAATCAATCAAACAGAAACAAACAAAATGAACAAAACAAAACAAAACAAACCCAACTGACTCTGGTGTCTCAAATGCAACAAAGCCAAAACAATAACATATGTTATCTTAATCATCTATACTAAGAGCAGCAAGTGACAGATCCACAACAACAGTAGTATTAGCAAAGCCTTCTTCTGAAAAATAGAAAAATTAAGCCTTCTTCTGAATTTGACTCCTCATTACCAAAACAAAACTGATAAAAAAGGCGAAAATTGCAGCAAGCTTATGATTGAATTTCGAGCTAGATGATTTTGACAGTGACTTGGAAATTACTGCTGAGTTTAATAATCTATCTCCAGAAGAAATGGTGGCCGCGTGGAAAGATAGCATAACTGGTGTCGGCCAGGAATTCAAAAGTGTGATTGAATTCCGTGATGCACTGTAAAGATATTCAATTGCACATCGTTTTATGCATCTTGGATTCCATCTGAAGGGGTTTTTAAGATTAAAAAAATGAACGAAACACATACATGTGGAGAATCTTCAAAGACTGCTCACCCAACTAAGAATTGGTTGGTGAACATTATAAAGGCCAAGTTACGAGAGAGCTCACATCACAAACCAAAGGATATTTCTAAAACATTCTGAGAGATTTTGACCAGGAGAAGAGGTTTCAGCCATAGTTGCTTTCAAAGAACATAATAAGTTTAATAACACTTAATAATTACAACAGCCCAGCAAGATTAAAGCAAATATTTTTGAATTAAAAACAGAAAATAACTGGCGATTGATAATAAAAACTCACATTAAAAATGAGCAGCCCGGCGAGAGAAATAGGACCAGGCGAGAGAAATAGGAGCAGCAGAGAGAGATTGAGTTGTGAAGAAAAATTTAGGGTTAGGACTTAAGACTCTTAATGGTTGGCGGCAGAGAGAGTTTTTGAGATGTGAGGGAAATTTTAGGGTTTTTTGTTTTTATTAAAACGGTTCGGTTCGGTTTAACAGGTGCGGTTCAGATTCTCACTTAAACCGAACCGTAAACCGTTTGGGGTGGGTCAATCCGAACCGCAAACCGAACCGTTAGAAAAAAAAAACCGTAAATTCGGTTCGGTTTGGTTCGGTTTGCGGTCTGGTTCGGTTCGGACGGTTTTTTTGCCCACCCCTAATTCTTGGTACACAAGTCTGAGATTTCTGACATCAATCTGAATATAATAATTGAGTCAAGGAATGTAACATTTTTTGAAGAGACGTTTCCTTGTAAGAAAAGACAAAGTATAGGGTCTCTTAAAAGAATAAATGATATTGTCAAGGACAGTGATCAGATTGACCAAGAATCAGATCAACACGCAGACGTTGAGACAATCGAACCTAAACGTAGCAAAAGAGCTAGAACGTTTAATTCGTTTGGTCCCGATTTTCTGACATACTTGTTAGAAAATGAGTCAGAAAATGAGCCTCAAAGCTATAAAGAAGTTATGTATCTCCGGAGGCACCTCTGTGGAAAGAGACTATTAACAGTGAGATTGATTCAATCCTACAGAACCATACTTGGGAGTTGGTTGATCTTCCTCCAGGTTGTAAGTCGCTGGGCTACAAATGGATATTCAAACGGAAGATGAAAACGGATGGATCAATAGATAAGTACAAGGCAAGACTTGTCATAAAAGGTTATAGACAGAAGGAAGACCTTGATTACTTTGACACATATTCACCAGTTACTCGTATCACATCGATAAGAATGCTCATAGCCATAGCAACTATATTTGGTCTTGAAATACATCAAATGGATGTAAAGACGGAATTCTTGAATGGTGAATTGGATGAAGAGATTTACATGGAACAACCAGAAGGGTTTAGTGTTCCTGGACAATAACATAAGGTGTGCAAACTTGTAAAATCCTTGTACGGATTAAAACAAGCACCTAAACAATGGCATGAGAAATTTGACAAAGAGATGTTGTCAAGTGGGTTCAAAACCAATGAGTGTGATAAGTGTGTGTACACCAAATCAACTAAAAAAGGATAGGTCATTGTGTGTCTCTAAGTAGACGACATGCTGATAATTGGTAGTAATCATGAAATGATTCAGTATACCAAAAACGTATTATCCAACAGATTTGATATGAAAGATTTGGGAGTAGCTGATATGATCATATGAATTAAGATTTCCAGGACATCGGACGGATATATATTATCTCAGACTCATTATATTGAGAAGATACTTGATAAATATATCAAATGAGATCTAAATGTGGCTAGAACCCCTGTAGACCTAACTCTTCATCTATCAAAGAATATCGGTTCAAGCGTATCGCAATTAGAGTATTCGAGAATCATCGGAAGTCTAATATACCTCACTAATTGCACACGACCTGATATTGCTCAAGCTGTGAATCGGCTTAGCAGATATACGAGCAATCCAGAACATAACCACTGGAAAGCCATAGTAAGAGTTTTGAGGTATCTGAGAGAAACTTCAAAATATGGGCTACACTATGAGAGATATCCTGTTGTTCTAGAGGGATACAGCGATGCTAACTGGATATCTGATACAGTGGATTCCAAATCTACGAGTGGATTTGTTTTCACACTTGGTAGTGCGGCCGTGTCATGGAAAACCTTGAGGCAAACATGCATTGCCCGGTCTACTATGGAATCAGAGTTCATAGCGTTAGATAAAACAGCGGAAGAAACAGAATGACTTAGAAACTTCTTGGAGGATATTCCTAGTTGGCCCAAACCGGTGCCAACGATTAGCATACATTGTGATAGCCAACCGGCTATTGGGAGAGCCTAAAATACAATGTATAATGGTAAGTCTCGACATATACGTCGGAGACATAATACCATACGCCAACTGCTCTCAAGTGGCATAATATCGATCGATTATGTTAAGTCGAAGGAAAACCTAGCAGATCCACTTACTAAAGGTTTACCTCGAGAGCAAGTTGAGAAGTCATCGATGAGAATGGGCTTGAAGCCTATAAATTAAGAATTGTCACTGTGGAAACCGAACCTAGTTGACTGGATATCCCAAGATCTAGGTTCAAAAGGAACAACTGAAACTTTGTGCAATTTAAAACAAGCACTGAAGAGTTTTGTACTCTTTCTCATTCCGATAATGACGCTGAGTGTTGTCTGTCATTGGTTAGGATAAGCTAAGGCTTTTAATGATCACTATATTAGGAGATGGGTCCTAATAGGGGTAAAGACAAATTACCTATTGATAATAGATCACCTATTTCAAGTAAGAAGTGGGGCCGCTTCCATGAGAACTTTTAAAGGCGGGTTACCCTAAAGTACTTGATGAATCCAGAACCGTTGTTCAGGGCCGAAATGAACACAACCGTAGAACGGGAAATGGTCGAAGTAAAGCTGTGTGTTGGCAGTTGTCTTGATTTACACCAACGGCAGAACAATTCAAGACTATGGGTCACTGGTTTGCCAAGTAAATCCGATTATCATTCACTATGAAAAGTTCAAGGCGAAAGCTACCTATTTCGATGCAGCTTTAGTTCACAGAAACTCTCTCAAATGTCTTCGTGAATATTTGAAAAATTGTGGGGGATTGTTGTAAATTCTTCAAATATTCAAATATTTTGTGTTGGATGGAGGATGGACATGTCCCTTGGATGGTACCCCTTAGGGATATGTCCTCCATTTGTGTGTTACATGGTCTTATGCTCAAGGGATGCATAGGAGGGGTGCAACCCTTTGGAGGGTTGCACTCTAACCCAAATGGTGCCCTTGAGGCACCCTTCCGTGCTTATAAAAGGAAGCCATTATGTTCCTTTAAAGATATACAAATGAAATCCAAATTTCATCATACAAGTGAGAGTCTGAATTGCTTTCTTGAGTCAGAGAGTATTCCACCATATTCCAAGTTCAAGATCTTGTTAAGGTGTGCCCCTTGAACAAGAGGAATATGGGTTATCCTGGGAGAACGTTAGCCACAATCCGTAGAGCACCGAGACGGGGCTGATAAGTTCTTAAGGACATAGATTAATCTCGATCCGGACTACTGTTTTTCAACTTTGTATCAATGTTTTTCTTATTCTCAAGTTTTAATGTTTTCTAGGGTTTATGCATGTTAGATCCAATTTTCTGGTTTGATTTGTTTGTTTGCATGTTATTTACTGTTTCAAGACACTATATGAACAACAAAAATCGCAATAAATTTCAGATTGTATATTTATAAATTTATATTATACTTAAAATAAAATTAATCTTTTTAACAATAAAAGATAACAGAAAGACAGAATAAGTCAAACTACAAATTATTTAATTTAAAAGAACTATAGAAATCTGCAGATGTATCAAGATGCATCTATCGAATAGTTCTCGATTCCACAAGTGTGGAACCAGAATCGAACCGGACGATTCCGGTTTATTTTTTTTAAATAATTTTTAAAAATGGAAAATGATTTTATTAAAGAAATGATTTTTTTAAAGAATTGTAATTATATATTATTACCAAATAAATATAATAAAAAAAATTATTTATTTGAATTTTATTATATTAAATTAAAAAAAAATAACTTGAACTTAAAAAAATATTTATTTGAACTTAAATTTTATTATATTAATATTGGAACCGAAGATTTCAACGGTTTCGGTTGAAACCGTCTGATTCCAAAGATTCGGTTAGGGTGGAAACCCTAACCGAACCGTAGAGAGGTCGGTTGGCCGGGTCCATGCATATGTTGACCAACTGTCCATACGTGCAAATGTAGAAAACAGAATGTTTAGTAAAATATTGCAGCAGATTCTCAATTCCTTGTCTCTCAATACAGCAGCATCAAAATTTTATGTAATTGCCGGTCAGAAGTTGCTTTAGCATTAAAGTGGGACAGTGAAGGCCTATTCAAAGAAATAAAATAAAATCATTTTCCATGGCTATTGCCTGCAAATTGAAAGGGATAAAAGGTAGGAAGATAAATCATTGAATTTAGGGAGGATGGAATTTCCAACTGTCATCTGAAGAATCATACTAAAACAAGTTGGATATTGCAGAAAAAGTGAGGAAAAAAATAGTAGAAGATTAATGGAAGATTCTGCCGATTGATCGGTACATGAATGAATGGCGTCTCTCTTTACATACTAGTATCCAGAAATGACTAGTTGAGGAGGCGGTGTATCCATTTTTCTACGACGGCAGAACCATACCATGGTCTCAGTTCATCATCTGAACCCACAGGTGAATGATAAACTCCTTCCAAAGTTATATTTAGGGCACCCTCCAAATGTGCTGATACTTCCAGCACAACTCCATCACCCCATACATCCGCCTACCCGCAAATCTGCACCACTTAAACACTCATTGGTCCTAGTTTACCCAAGAGAACAGGCATAATTTGTCTAGAGGCTTCAAAATACAGAAATGAACTAATGTGAACATGGGTGAGATGCATAGACGATAGAGTTTACCTGCTTGTATCCCTGCCCAACTATTCGACCGCGGAATGTGGTTGAAGTTTATGTTGAGACGGTGTTATTATTGTCCACTATAGCAACATCAGAATTTGGTTGGTCAGTGTCAACGGCAACAGCTGAATCAATATCAACAATTCTGTTCTCAAAAAAGCGAGCTCCCTGAATATACCTGCAATTTATATCACCCGTATGGTATTTTATTTTTAACCCAAAAGAGAAACAGAAAGATCATGAAAATAAATCTAGTACACTCCTTCCTTGGAATATGTATGTTCTTGTAATGTCTATATGGCGTCTTTTGCCTGTCAAATTCTGTAACTGGTCATTTCTCATGAGTTGTTTCTTTTCTTCTCTACTTTAATCCTGTTCTTTTATATGAAGATGCATACAAGCAGGGGTTCAGCTATCTTTTACCATTTTTTATAAGTAGTGTACTCTGAAGGGCTTTATATGTTTTCCTTCACGATATGCAAATATAGTTAAAAGGGAACTCCAACTTCTAAATGGCTAACGGTATATTAACAGCTCAGAGTAGAATTAATGCTACAGACACGTAAGAAGATGATTTATTTTGTGATTATACCAAATGTGATGTCCGAATACAAAATTTCTACAACAAAACAGTTACTGATAATTCAATGTAAATCAATCACAATAACTCAATTTCTTTAATGGCATGTTGCAATGGTGCATTGGAGGAAGGAGAAAAACTTTAAAAGAGAACCCATTATAGAACAATAAATAACAGGTTCTGGTTTTTGAGCTTACCTCCCTGCGATACATACATATTTCAATTCTGGTGTGAAAACAGCTTTCTGCAATGTTTCTCAAAGTAATTCAGGAGACCCTTTGTTCGATCAATAACCCTGGGCAAACCTTTTGGAGATGGCCTGGAAAATTTTTTGAGGAAAAAAATGCTCGTGGTTATCGTCATGATGTAAAATTCACATACCGAATCTGGGAATGAATTCGAATCAACTAAGAGCAAGTAAAATAACTCAACAACATATACTAAAAGTATAACAGCCAGAACTCAATAACCAAGTAGATATTGTTTGCTTTAGGACTCTTGCATTCTGTTTCACCCTTACAGATTGCTAGAAATGGGATGTGACAAAAAAAAAATGAGAGGAAGTATTATGGCACCCAAAAATATTCACAAGAGCATTCTAATATTGAAACTGAAAACCTACTGGTGGGGAGTACCGAGAGTCAATAACATAGATATATCAGAGAACCCAAATTCTTCCATGTAGATGCATGCAAGCCATCCTCCTGCCGAGTGTCCAATCAGGTATAATTTTCCTCCTAGAATAAGATCAATCACAGGTCTTCAGAAACCGTGATAAAGCAAACTAACAAGATGCCTCTGTCAATAAAAAATGAAAGAGGATGGACCAAGAAAAAGAGAGGAGACAGACAGACATAGGTTGTGCATTTGCGAGCAACTTCAATCAAGGAAGTTGTTGCTGTGACGTGCCAAGAATTATACAGCAAATATTAATAACAGAGATTGAAAAATAGCAACAACCACACAAAGCACACATCTAATTTTTGAGCTTACTTCTGCAAGCGATGAAAAAAAATAAAAAAAAAATAAAAAAAAAATAAAAAAGAACATTTCAATAATAGAATAAGAATATACAAGTATTGGGGCACATACACACATGACACAACCTCTCAACACATTCTTCATTCTCTAATGCTTTAAGCATTTCACTTTGAAGCAACTCTCATGCCTACACTCATGAAATGACATCCAATTTACAGCATGATAAAAGCCTCTAGTGTCCAGCTACATGCTTGTAATGCATGCATCACCACCATCATTACATGTTGAAAATGGTGGAAACTTACAAAAGAACTTTAGGTGGGAAACTATTCATTTCATCATTTGTTGACAATTTGAGCCAAAATTTTACTATAAATAAGGAGCTCATTTGAGAGCTCAAACCATCACAAAAAGGCAAGAAAGCTTAGACAGGGTAGAGATGTAAGTTTTTTTTGTAAAGTTTAAACACTTTGTACAGTTTATTCGGTAAGTAATAGAATTCGATTTTTCCTCATAAACATTATTCAGTGATTCAGTGATCAAAGCCGCCATTTGAACATGCAATTGGATGTGAGAAAACGGGCATGCAAATTTACTAACACAAGCGTGTAATTAAACCCCAAGCAAAATTACCTTAACTTTCTGGATGGCGTCATTGATTCTATTGAAGAGTGGCGCGCCAGTAGTCGGGGGGACGACCAAGCCGGCGGCATTTCTCAGCCAATCAAACCTGGACACGTCAGCAATGACAGTGGGAACGCCGTGATCTTTGAGTCCCTGAAATCATTTGTTTTACATGCTTACAGTTACAGACTCAGGCTCAGCAGTCACTCACTGTTAACTAATTATCTCTCACTTGAAAAAGAGAAAGAGAGTCACCGGTAGAATGACCGGAGAGGAAGAGCAGCATATGGGCTTCAGCTTCAACTTCAACGGTGGCTGAACAAGACCCATGTCTTTCTTTAAGCTAACAATGTCATACACTTTATATCTTTAACATTTACATACCAAATAACTTCACATGGACCATTATTTTAGGGAAATTATCTTTTTTGGTCACTGTTTCATTTTTTATCAACTAATTTTTTTTTTTTTTGAGATAAATTCATGATGTTGGATAAAAATATATATATATATTTTGTTTTTCAAAATTTTAAAAAAATTAAATAAATATAAGATTGGAGAAAGATTCTTACCAAATCTATACATTTTGCACCGGATCTTAATGAATTTTTACAATAGTTGTTGTGACAATTTCATGCTAGCAGCTTGTTACCTTGGAAGTTTGAGGAGGAGGAGAGGGGTAAGTAAGGGTAATTTTGTCCAAAATAATACGTAATAAAAGAGTGTCCTTTGGAGTTGGAAATCGGCGAAATGGGTTCTTACATTTGCTTATACAACAGCCAGTCAGCCGCTGGTTTCGCTGCTTTACAAAGAACTGCAAAAACTCTAATCTCAAAACCATCTTCAACATTGCATCATCATCACCGTTGCTTTTACAGAAACAGGGTATCATCTGTTTCTGCTTGTACTACCAGCAAAGAACTCAGAAGTACAGACCTCGTTGCCTTGGAATATGCTGACCTTAACCTCCCTCACAATTTTTCTGTGGTATTTTATTTCATCACTATCCGATTTTTGTTGGGTTTGTTTGTTTTTTGTTGTTTTTTTTTTAAAAACAAAAAAAAAAATGTTTTTGTTGCAGGAACTGGGACTGGGTCATCGAAGAATCAGGCAGCATGTCAATCCTCTTAGTTCATCTTTCACTGTAAATAGTCTATGAATGTGTTAACTCAATCAAGATTTTTTTTTTCCTTTTATCAATTGTTACCAGTATTGTTTTAATAAAGCTTGTAACTAAGTAATTTTATTTATTTATTTTTAATTTGATTGTGGGGAAGGCACCTGTGCAAGTACCTGATTGGAATGAAGTCTACAAGGACCCAACATTGCCACTCATGGTGGATATTGGAAGTGGTAACTCCGCAAAAATACTTCTACTCATATATATATTTGCTTATGTTAATGATTATGTTGTCTTGATTGCAAAACAATTGTGAATCCTTGGCTACATTGAACATCCCAATATTCAAGCAGCAAAAGTATAAGGATACTATAATCTAAGTTGTGTCCTTTTTGTTTCTTTGGATAAGTAGTTATTATATGAAATAGTCAACACTTGTATCAAATAATGACGGGGTGTTATATAGGCAATAATTTTGATAGAAAGCAAATTTTTTTAATTTCTTGAAGCTTTATTGAGCTCAGATATGGGCATTCCCATCTTGCACTTGGCAGATGGCATTCCTAAATTCAACCCTTTTGGCAGACAATGCATCCTCTTTTTTTGCGCAAGTGAAATCGTGCAGATACATATAGTTGTTTTGCACAGTTGATGACATTTCCTGAATCTGCTTCAGTGTTTGTATGTTTTGGTAGTCTTATTGTTTCCATTCGTATGGGTTTGTATTGTCACGTACCTTGTTACTGCTGCTATGGGAGAAAGGCTTCATATGTCACATTCACCTATTTATCTAACAATGATGGAAAGTCCCCAGGTAGCGGCAGATTTCTCATATGGCTTGCGAGAAGAAACCCTGATTCCGGAAATTATTTGGGACTAGAAATCCGGCAGAAAGTATGGAATGTACTCCTTGGGTTACTTCTAGTTCACTCAAGAATTCTTCTGAGTGAATTAATGTATATTTACTTGGTCCTCTTTTTCTCCCTCAACTTTAAAGAAAGGATGCATTTTCATGTTATAATACTATTTTCCTTGTGCAGCTGGTTAAACGCGCTGAATTTTGGGTAAAAGAGCTGGCTCTTAGTAACATGTAAGCCTTTGGTTTACTTCATTTAAGCAGAGATAGATAATGATTAGTAATGTTGTATTAGTGATTTAATCATTTAATGAGCAACTATTTGGAATTCGCTGCAGACATTTCTTGTTTGCGAATGCCTCAGTTTCTTTCAAGCAATTAGTATATACTTACCCTGGACCGCTGATGCTAGTTTCAATTTTGGTGAGCGTCACATCAGAATTTGAATATTGATTATGAATGTAGCAGACAATGTTTCAATGCTTAATATTTCTTTGCTCTGATCTGTCTATGCAGTGCCCAGACCCTCACTTCAAGAAAAGACATCACAAGAGAAGGGTTGTGCAGAAGCCTTTAGTAGATGCTATCATAGATAATTTGATGCCTGGAGGAAAGGTATATTCTTTAGATATGGGATAATTTGAATGAGGCTGATTTCTGTGGCATGGATGCTTCTTCTGTCTTCTTTTTAGTTTTATCATAAAAGGTCTTAATGTCCTCACCCTTCAAGGCTGTTATAACAGCAAAATATGAAAACTAAAGTTTCTAGACCAAGATACCGGACTCCCAAGACATTAGAGAATGCAATTTTATAACACCTGCATATCTATTGTGTGCATTTGCTGGTTTATGATTCATGATCAAAATTTGGTTAGAGTTTTGTCTAGTTGTATAAACTGTGGGTGCTCTTTCTCTCTTCATTCACTATAGTGAAAGGTTGGTTATCTATGGGTATTTTTTTATTGAGTTTGACTTAGATAGGTGGACGTAATGGTTGTAACAGAGAAAGGTAGGATTATTGGAGAATTAATGATGGGTTCGCAAGGCTATTCCTCATTGTGATTGCAATCTTTTTGGTTGCATGTTTGTTGATGTTACACATCTATTGTCACAGAGCATTAAATGGTACTAATTGATCATTCCAAATGGTACTAGAAAATGATTTGTAGTGGACAGTAATTAATCAGCTTTAGCATTTAGACGGTTATAAGATTTCCATGGAACTTGGTTAATCGTATACAATTTTCTTCTTATTTTTCTCATCATTACTAATTATTACTAATAGTTGTGAGATTTGTTGTTGTGATTGAACAGGTTTTTGTGCAGTCTGATGTGCTTGAAGTGGCTCTTGACATGAGAAATCAGTTTGATGCAGAGTCGAAAGTGCTACAGCATATCGACACAATCGATCCAATTGTGCCTCGTGACGATGAGGGATGGTTATTGAACAACCCAATGGGGATAAGGACTGAAAGGGAAATCCACGCCGAATTTGAAGGTGCCAAAATATATAGAAGGATGTACCAGAAGCGGATATGATCAAAGAATGATTATCTTCTTCAGCTATTGCTGTGCAAGAACCCTTATTTACCTTCAATATTTAAGTTCACCTAGTTAGAAAAACTTATCGAAGTTTGCCATATTCTCCTCAAGAGCTCGCTCTCCAATGGATGTCTTCTTTTCTTTTCTTTTCGTCTCCCATCTTTGTATGTTGTTTCTTTCAAATTCCGAAGCCTGTCTATCTAGAAAGATACAAGTGGTAAATCGATCTCTGGGAAAGATCTGTCAATGTCACTACTTTGGTGGCGGATGATGAGTTGCAAGTGCTGAAGGGATATCTTGGTATTGCTCTTCGCAATGAATGTAATTTTTGGTGTCCTCTTTAGTCTAAGTTATATATGTATCTTGATGCTATCATAGGACCTTTATTGTAATAATTATTGTATTGTGTTAATTTAGTAGAATAAAATTTATATTTGATTGTTTCAAAGAAAAAGAAAAAAGGTAAATCACTTTTTGGCCTATTGTCATACCTCAATTCAAATTTAGTGAACTCAAGGGTTCTCTCTTACTTGGGTAGACTCGACCACGGTTTCAGTTCGAAATTGAAAATCGAACTGAAACTATAATCGATTTTGTTCGGTTCGGTTAGGGTTCGAACCGAATGGAATCAATCGGTTCCAATTATTCGAATCGGAATCGTTGGAACCGTTCGATTTCAACGATTCCAATCGGAACCGAACGGTTCAGGTTGGAGCCCAACGGCTAGTAGTCGTTGGGCTGGCAGGGAGCCGTCCCTAAAAATAAATAAATAAAAGTTTTTAATTTTTTTTTTAAAATCTAATTACTAAATTACCCTTAATAACATTAATAAAATTGTTAATTTTAAGGGCATTTTAGGTATCACAAAATAATCCAAAAATATATAAATATGGGTCATTCTTCATTTTTCAACATATCAAATCTCAATTCTCTCAATTTATTTAATTATCTCATTCTCAATTATCTCATCTTCAATTTCTCATTCTCAATTCTCTCATTCTTCAATGTTAACAAAAAACGATAAGTTTATCTGAGAACATCATGTCCAATGTGCCAACCTAAGAGAACAGTCAAAGTATCGATACACGTAGAAGAGAAGTTAAGTCTTAATCATTCGATATTTTCAAAATTCATTTTCATTTAATCAAGACTGAAAATGAAGGTCCAATAACAATATGCAACTATTATGGTGTATCTTACAAATTACTGGCGGCTATGGCAATATGAACAAGCATTTGTATAGACATCATGCCGCTTGCAATTAGACTTGATACAACGTGTTGACGGCTGATTTTGGTCTCAGGGGCAATAAGGGTTTTTTACTCCCGAGACAATCCTCCTCCAACTGTGAATTTGTTTAATTTATGGGAAACCAAAAGCAAATTTGGCATAAGATAGATAAATATACCAATCAACAAAGAGATTTAACGTGGTTCGGCGGATCAGATCCAACCTACGTCCACGGGCACGGAACGGATGGTATTTTATTACTGAAATACGCTTGATCGAACAACTTTGTGTTTACAAGTCTAATTCTCTCTTGTTCTCTTCTCAACTCTCAACTTACCCTTACAAGCACGCTTTCCCCTCCTATTTATAATAGCAAAGAAACTGTTTTCCTTTTCCCATAAGGATTCCTAGTTGAAACTATCTTCACTTCTTTTATCCTATTAGGACACTGACTTATCAATTTTTCCCCATGAAAGTAGGATAACTTATCTTCTTATCCGTAAAAATAGGATGTCTTATCTTCTGGAGCATATCTTGCTATTTTCTCGGTCTTCATGAGGTCGGTCACGATGGTCTTTTGAACTGAGAATACTGCTATCGATCTGATAATGCCCGGTTCTTAAGTGGTCGGTTTACCGTTCATAAAGTGCTCAACCCCTCACTCATGTGGTCGGGTCGGTATTAATGATCCTGACCAAGAAGGGAATTACCTTTTTACCCCTGCCGTACTGCTTAAATATCATAGGACCTGAAAATACCATCAACATATGTCCCCTAGTTCTCGGTTCCAACGAGTTATACAAGTTGGTGCCGGGAACTATATAAAAAGAACAGTACTCCTGACGGACTGATGGCTGACCTTTTTTTTTTACATGTTTCTATTCCACTTTTTATCTTTCATAATCTGCTCCGAATAATCTCCTGCAAACGATCTCTCGAGGCCCGGCCATGAGGGGACAACCCGAGCCGGAAATTAGATCATGCGGTGGGACGTAACCCGACCCCGAGCTGGGAGAAACACTTGGCTCTGGGGGAATGTTACGTCCCCAGTCCAAAGAGACAGACTCGGTGGGACGTAACCCGACCCCGAGCTGAGAGAAACACTTGGCTCTGGGGGAATGTTACGTCCCCAGTCCAAAGAGACAGACTCGGTGGGACGTAACCCGACCCCGAGCTGAGAGAAACACTTGGCTCTGGGGGAATATTACGTCCCCAGTCCAAAGAGACAGACTCGGTGGGACGTAACCCGACCCCGAGCTGAGAGAAACATTTGGCTCTGGGGGAATGTTACGTCCCCAGTCCGAAAAGACAGACTCGGTGGGACGTAACCCGACCCCGAGCTGAGAGAAACACTTGGCTCTGAGGGAATGTTATGTCCCCAGTCCAAAGAGACAGACTCGGTGGGACGTAACCCGACCCCGAGCTGAGAGAAACACTTGGCTCTGGGGGAATGTTATGTCCCCAGTCCGAAAAGACAGACTCGGTGGGACGTAACCCGACCCCGAGCTGAGAGAAATACTTGGCACTTGGGGAATGTTACGTCCCCAGTTCGAGAAGACAGATTCGGTGGGACGTAACCCGACCCCGAGCTGAGAGAAACACTTGGCACTGGGGGAATGTTTCGTCTCCAGTCCGAAAAGACAGACTCGGTGGGACGTAACCCGACCCCGAGCTGAGAGAAATACTTGGCACTGAGGGAATGTTACATCCCCAGTCCGATAAGACATACTCGGTGGGACGTAACCCGACCCCGAGCTAAGAGACGACATAATGGCCTCGGTGGAACGAATCCAGCCCCGAGCCGAATAACCAAGTGGCCTCGGCGGAACGAATCCAGCCCCGAGCCGATTAAGCAAATGGCATCGGCGGAACGAATCCAGCCCCGAGCCGATTAACTAAGAGGCCTCGGCGGAACGTATCCGTCCCCGAGCCGAACAACCAAGCGGCCTCGGCGGAACGAATCCAGCCCCGAGCCGATTAACCAAGAGGCCTCGACGGAACGAATCCAGCCCCGAGCCGACTAATCGTTGGGACTTATTCAGAAGGGAAGTGAATCAACCTTTGAAGCCCTATCGGATTTGGCATGGGCGTCCCCTTGCCAGACCAGCGAAAAACAAAAATAAAACTTTTAGAAAATAAAATCAAAAAACGAGGGTGACTTAACACTTATCCCAAAGCAACAACACGAATGCCTCAAAACAGCGTCCCGTCCGAGGTCTCCAAAACACAATTCTGAATCTTTCAATTCAGAGTCCCGGCGAACCAGGATTTGGATCAAAGAGCGTTTAGAATGGTAAGGGCACATTCCTCTATACGTCAGGTCACTATGGATCCTGCGTTTCGTTCGAGGGCTCCTCCTTACAACGCTGGAGCAAGTATACGCTACGAGGGTGTAATCCTTCCTCGTGCTATGCTTCTCACAGACCCGAATGACCAAATAGGTAGGGATCAAAGAGTGTCTGAAACATTAAGGGCATGCTCCTCCTAATGCTCGGTAACACTGGAGCAAGCAAACGCCACGAGGGCATAATCCCTCCTCGTGCTATGCTTCTCACGGATCCGAATGACCGAATAGGTAGGGATCAAAGAGTGTCTGAAACATTAAGGGCATGCTCATCCTCATGCTCGGTAACACTGGAGCAAGAAAACGCCACGGGGGCATAATCTCTCCTCGTGCTATGCTTCTCACGGATCCGAATGACCGAATAGGTAGGGATCAATGAGTGTCCGAAACATTAAGGGCATGCTCATCCTTATGCTCGGTAACACTGGAGCAAGCAAATGCCACGAGGTATAATCCATCATCGTGCTATGCTTCTCGCAGATCCGTTGGTCAGACAAAGCGTATGGGAACACATTCCCTGCAGTCGTATTTCCCAAACTGGCCAGGCCAGCCATCTTACGGGGCACTCCTTCCCCGCGATTACCATCTCGAAATATCCCTCATATTTTCCTCCATCTTCTCCATCCAATCCGCTGTTGAACTCCCTGACGACCGGTGATTTCCACCTTCTGCCATTGTTTTACTATGCGAGCTGCTTTTTGTTGGAGTTCCCCACAGACGGTGCCAACTGTTGACGGCTGATTTTGGTCTCAGGGGCAATAAGAGTTTTTTACTCCTGAGACAATCCTCCTCCAACTGTGAATTTGTTTAGTTTTTGGAAACCAAAAGCAATTTGGCAGAAGATAGATAAATATACCAATCAACAAAGAGATTTAACGTGGTTCGGCGGATCAGATCCAACCTACGTCCACGAGCACGGAACGGATGGTATTTTATTACTGAAATACGCTTGATCGAACAGCTTTGTGTTTACAAGTCTAATTCTCTCTTGTTCTCTTCTCAACTCTCAACTCTCAACTTACCCTTACAAGCACGCTTTCCCCTCCTATTTATAATAGCAAAGAAACCGTTTTCCTTTTCCATAAGGATTCCTAGTTGAAACTATCTTCACTTCCTTTATCTTATTAGGACACTGACTTATCAATTTTTCCCCATGAAAGTAGGATAACTTATCTTCTTATCCGTAAAAATAGGATGTCTTATCTTCTGGAGCATATCTTGTTATTTTCTCGGTCTTCATGAGGTCGGTCACGATGGTCTTTTGAACTGAGAATGCTGCTATCGATCTGATAATGCCCGGTCATCCGATCTTAAGTGGTCGGTTTACCGATCATAAAGTTCTCGGCCCCTCACTCATGTGGTTGGGTCGGTATTAATGATCCTGACCAATAAGGGAATTACTTTTTTACCCCTGCCGTACTGCTTAAATATCATAGGACCTGAAAATACCATCAACACAACGCAAACTCAAATGGGCAGATACGCATCATCTAATAGAGGTACAAATTCTTTATATTTATTTAAATATTCTGATGTTAAAAATAGAAAAGAATTTGCTAAATTTACTTGTATGACACATCTTTTTTTAGGTTTTGGTGAAAAATTACTTTTACTAATTATGTTCGAAATGTTTTAATCATGCTGCCTGTAAAATGATTAAAAATACAACAAAACGTCAAATTTTTAAATTAGACAAAGATGAAAAAATATTTTAAATGAAATATTTAAAGATATTAAATGTCATTTTTCTATTTGTTCTTATATTTGGAGTGACTATTGGCAAACACACTCATACATGGGTGTGACTGGTCATTGAATTGATGCATCATGAAACATGCAAAAATGACTTATTCCATTTAGAGTTTTTGATGAGCAACATACTGCACAAAATATTTATAGAATGATCAAAGTAATTTTTAATGAATATAGTTTATTAGGTAAAATTTTAACAATTGATTTTGACAATGCATCTGCAAATACTACATCAATTAGATATTTAACAATATCCAAGTCTACTAACATTCTAGAACCTATCTTAGAAATACGCAACCATAAGTGAAGTCAGAAAACATATTCAAGTAATACGCATATAGTGGATTAGAAGTATAAATCTATTAACAATATAGAATAAAGGAAAACAAAGGCAGCAATTTCCATAAAACTACACACTGATTTAGTTATGGACTTTTAACCCAGCAGTGTCTCCCACTACTTTACGTAATACCGTAATCCCTAATGGAAAATGAGAATTCAATAATTAAATCGAATTCCATAGTGAGAAGTGGACCCATGAATATATTTCAACTCACAGCTTTGGCATGATCTCGCCTACGTATATTCATTAAGTAAACAACTCATTGTCAATCACACTCACTGTGACTCCTGATTTTGGTCCTGACCGTTTCTCATTATGACATCTTTGGCACGTTCACACGGAGGCGTATCAAGGCTTTACTTGCCAATGACAACCTCAAGCTACCGATGTAGTCCTGACAGCTTTGGCACGTTCAGGATTTCCACTTACACTTGAATTTGTCTAGTATCAAATATACATCTGGCATGGATAAAATTCTATCAACTACCCCCTCACTACTTCGGCACTTTCTCGGATGCAGCCATAGAAAGATACCCATAAACCGTATTGACAAAATGGACCAAGAAACATGCACCCAATACATGTCACTTTACTGCCTTATTTAAGCGGGGATTTTCCTCAAGAAAGCTTTGCTCTATATCAAATGCAGAATTAAATCTAGATCAATTTCTAAACAGTTCAATTCTACCTTATAAAACATAACTTAACTTAACCATTAAATTTCCGATACATTTCTCGTTAGCGTAGAAACGAAAAGTCAAGAAATATCTAAATTACATGCATGTGCAAACATCAAAATTGGATCATATATCATATATCAAGCATGAAAAATGTAACGGATGAAGGATCAGACCTGCTCTGATACCATTTTTGTTGGGGTTTGGCGCGAGCGCAGCGGGAGCTCGCGGTTCGGGTGAAATCGTAATTTTAAAACTTTTAAAATTACCGAATAAATTATTCAATATCCAATATGAATAATTCATTCATATTTCACCTAAACATATTCATTCGATATCAAAGAACGACATAAATAGTTAAGAAACATCGCAAAACTTTTACGAAAACGTTTTTTCTGCAAAATGGCATAAAACGCGTTTTTGACCAAACCAACTACCCAATGTACATGGCGGCTGCATAGGTCAGCCCCAATAGTACTTGGGAAGTTCATGGGCTGCCCGAACAGTGACTAATTCACTGTTTGGGCAACCGTCACCCGGTTGGCTCAAAAGTCACCTGGTAACGCTGTTTTTCACCGTTTTCGCATATTTCAACTCCGAAATAATTTCCGACAATTGTTCCAACACCCAAAACACATCCAATACATTTATATGACATAATTTTCATCACCATAAATCTAGTTTTTCCATATCTGATTTTCTAACAAAATAATCAATTTTTCATGCTTTAATCCAACTTTTTCAATATTAATCATATTAATACTAACACCAATCCAAGCCACCACCAATGAAGCACCCAAGAACAATTATAGGCATTACAAGAGTGGTCATAACACTCTAGAATAAATGATCAAATTGAACAAATATTACAATAATATCTTTCAATACTACTTCACGCATGCACCAAGCCTTCAAAACCATCCTCCAAATAAATAAATAAAAACCCAATTTATAAGAAAGTAGAAAATCCTAGAACAATTTTAGATGATCAAGAACAAGAAACATGCTTTCCAAGCTTAGGGATATTGAAGATTACCTTTGAATCTCCTGGTTTCTTAAGTTTGTTCTTGATTTTCTCAACCTTTGTTCCTTGAACTATCAAGCAAAATTGGAAGTGTATTTGGAGAAGGAAGAATCGGCCATGGCTTCCCTGGAAGGGAAAAAAAATTTTACTTTAAAAAACTTGTATTGCCGACTTTGAAGGGCAATATTGTCATTTTCCAAAAAATAATTCAATTAAATATAATAAGCTTTAATTTGACAAATCAAATTTATACACTTAAAGCTTAATAAAATCATATCATTTGTAACCAATAATAATAAATATTTTTTACAACAATTATGAAAAAAGTATATCATTTAATTATTCAAATATTAACATTTAAATATCTAAATATTTTATTAATATAATTATTATTATATATGTATTTTTATTTACATTAAATAACAAATACATATATTAATGGCATGTGTCAAAGTCTCATTTGACAATTAATTAATATGTATCAAATCAAATTTTGTATCAAATGCAAATACACATTAATTATTAATTGACGAAAATCCCCTAAAGCATGTATTTTCGTTTAACCGTTTAAATGATTCGAATTAACTCATTTAATTCGGTGAAGTATTATGAATATCTGTATTATTCATAATGCGTTGCCCAAGTGCTCAACGAGTACTCTTTATATTGTGGGACTCTCTAAGTTTAGGTTTATCCGTCACGAAATCCAATTCTGTGTCCATAATTCATCCACTCATGGATTATGATGACCACAGATAATCTCGCTAAACTATGCAAGTCGAGGTCATTACATATGTATAATCCCTCCGTCATAGGCTATCCATATTATACATTGGAATATATAAGAACGTCAAATCATTATGGTATAATATAGTATGCTTTCAAATTTACGATCTCTAAATAACATTCAGAACTTGCTTCCGAAGTTATACCACGGCCATGGATTTACTAGATAACAAACATGTGTAGGATATTTATGCCATGTACACAGGACTGACAGATTCTATCTTGATACACACTGGATATCATGAGCATTAGTCCACACCCAACGAAATAGATCTGTGACGTGACTGCCATCAAAGTGTGGAGGATAACTCATATATCCATTGTGGTATCTCAAGTCGAATGACCACTATGCTCGCTCAACTCGAGAAGAATCCTATTGACGTTGGTGTACCATCTATTAGGAAATCTTCAGTGAGTCGTTCAGTGTTTATCAAATAAACACATACATGTCTATACGAGTCTCCCAAGACTCATGGTTATTGAGATAAATCATCGGACCAAGTCACGATATACGACATGTACTGGTCTCAGCGGATTTTACTAACCGACCCGTGTTAGTAAATCTTGACCAGGAACTTTATTTAAGGATATACAACTTATAGTGACGCTTCCAATATCAATTACAAATTACGTTGTAACTGCGCACTACATTGTAAATCCTATGGTCTTTGTCTAAGATACACGTATCACTAAATCAGATTTAGTTTCAATCTAATCATAATTAGATATCTAATCACAATTAGATCGAATATGTATATAAAAGACAAGATGTGTTACCATTAAATGAGTAATATTATAGAAAAAGACATTGTTCGTATTCATGAATTGGACATAAATACGATCCGGATTGACACTCCGAGCACCAACCTTAACAGTCAACCACTTCAGCTTTGGATGACATGCTTGAGACGCGGATCACCAAAGCGGCAGTCACCATCACAAGTGTCCTGGAAAAGGTTTAGAATCATAGGATTTGTGATTCACGTTCTGTTGTTTTCGTGCTGAGCATGTGGTTTGTATTAATAAGTTAAAGTTTTAATTGTTTATGATGTTGTGGGCACATAACCTTTGAGTGTTGATAGATGATGTGGGCACAGAGCCTTTAGGTTGTGGTTTTGATGAGTTTTGTGTGGACCTGAGGTCCTTTTATTGGTTTGATGTTTTCTTATATTCTGTTTAATGCTGGACTGCGATCCAATTTGTCCAGTTTTAGGATATATCATGCCAAATTTTCGGTAAATTTAAAAGCTTATGGAGATGGGTCAATTTTGTCTCCTACTGGTAACATCATGTCTCTAGCGGGGTGTTACACATTGACATTATCATAATTTTTTAGTGGTGCATGAATAATATCTAATTATATAAATAATAATAATAATAATAATAATATTAATAACAATAATAATAATAATAACAACAATAATAATCTTCTATGATCGAATGGTTCTTTCATAATGTCAAAAAATATATATACAACATGATTTAGTATTTATAAGATAGTGAAATCATACAACATAAACTCTTCAAAAAAATATTCACTGAGGAAATTAGTTTCTATTATAAAGTAATAAGTGAAATTACTGACCATTAAAAAATACTATCAAAAGATAATGACTGAAGAGATCCTAATAAACTCGCGTGTACGTTTCCCAGCTTCCTCTACAGTCACCACACAGACGCACGCCTAGATCCCTCACTACACACACATTGAGTTCTCTCACCGCATGCACATTTGTCATAACTCCCTCGCTCCACTAGCAACAGCCCCGCCATACCTCCACACACATCCATTAGAAATATCACAACTAGAACAGTCATCACGCACCAAAAAATGAGAAGCTTGGAATGTTAAATTTAGTGGATTTTCAATTTAATAATAATATAAATTTATTATATATAATTATATGAATAATTATTAAATTGAAAATTATTATTATTAATTTTTTAATTTTTTATTTTGTTTAGTTATTATCTTTGCACCACCAAAAAATTGTGATAACATCATGCACCTTCCAATTTTTTGACTTTGTATCAAGAAGTCACTAAAATATAGTGATTTAACAAAAATACTCTTATAATATCATCATTTTTTTTGGAAACGTGAAACCCCGCCGTCAAATCATCCGATCCGAGTTTAAGCGGAGCAGATAAAATCATCAATTGTCTCAGGCTCTTACAAAGAATCGCACCATATGGATTCGAACATCATCATTCAATTAACACTATTAATAGAAAAGTGATTTATTGATACAAAACAGAAATCAGAGATGGTACAATATTGTTATTAGAAATTCGTGATGACTACATGTATTTTCTCTAAACTTGAAGTCGTTTAGAGATAATATCTCTATTTTTTTTTGTTTTTTTTTGCTGGAAACTTCGCCATCGTCACTAGCAACTTCGTAAATGTTTGGGAGAAAGATAATGTTACAGGTACTAAGATTAAGAAGAGGAATACTAAACAATATAAGTGGAAACCTCCAGAAATTAGATGGTGGAAACTTAACACTGATAGTGGTTATAATAACCAGAGTGGTGGCAGCTAGTGGTGTTTTAAGAGATTGAAATAGGTGTTGGAAGCAAGGATTCACTGTGAAGATAAGCCATGATTATGTTATTCAAGCTGAACTGTTGGGACTGTTACATGGTACATTTTGCTATTGGGTGCAACATTGAAGTTGATTCTCATTAGTATATAGATCTCATTAATGGAGAAACTCTGCCTTCTCACCCCCATTATAGCCTAATAAATTCTTGTAAAGAGTTACTTAGTAGGGATTGAGATTGTTGGATAAAGCAGCACTCCCGCCTTAACGCTTAAATTCAGGTGAATTATGTCCTATAAAGGAGACCGACGAATACTTAGATATATTCAGATAAGCAAAATGAGTATAACTTCCCTGATGTTTGACAAAACTAATCGAAACTCTCATGATATTTAAAAACTAAACAAAACACCTTGATAATAAGGTTGATTGAAAATCTCGAACCCCGATTGGGATCACATCCCGTTTGATCCTAGATTATGGATGATTTTTCATCCTAAACGAAATTTCGGTCAGGATTCGGGTCGATATATCATCCTGAATAAAAAAAATTAGGTTGGGATTCGAGACGATTTTTTTTTTCTCGAATCCCAAATTTTAACCTAAAAATCCCGAATCTCAATCGGTATTCAGGATCCTACACCATTTGGTTTGGGATTCGCGACGATTTTTCATCCCAATTTAAAATACCGATTAAAATTCGGGACGATTTATTCATCTTGAATAGTAATCAAAATGAGACTGAATGAGACTTTGTTGAGACGGAACGTCCCGATTGTCATCCTTACCCGATAGCTTTATTGAGAGAGAGTATTTTTGGAATACATGAGGATTTTGATTAAATTTTAAATATCCGGGAGATTTTGATTAGTTTTTTCAAATATCAGGAGGTTATGCTCATTTTCCCGAAACTAATAATATTATTGTGGAGACCTACTATATTGGGTAATCCCTTTCACAATTTTCCAATTTTACCATATCAAATTCAGGTTAATCCAAACACGACTCAATAATAATCGTGTTAAAAAATTAAAATCATATTGAAGATAAATATGTGGCCTATTAACCGTTTTAATACTATTTTAATAAATTTAAATGAATATATGTTCGATTTTTTAGTATTTAACATCGAACATATATTAAAAATTATCCGGCTCGAACCGAACCGGACGTTTTCGGTTCCAATTTTTTTAAATAATTTTAAAAAATATAAATTTTAAATAAATTTATAATTGGATATTATTATCAAATAAATATAAAAAAAAATTATTTATTTGAATTTTATTAAATTTAATTAAAAACTTAATAAAAACTTAATAAAAACTTAAATTCCAGTTGGAACCGGACTATTCCAACGGTTCGGTTATGATGAGAACCCTAATCGAACCGTCAGTTCGATTTAGATTCCGAATCGAAATCGTGGTCGGGTCTAGATCACACATCAACCAAGAGAAAATAAGGAAAAAGGGTCAGCTTATCTTAAAAAATAAAATCAACGCGTCGGCCACGCGCTCCAATAAAGCGAAAAACACGTAAACGTAACCTTTACGCGTGTGTGTGTATATAAATAAATAAATAAATAAAAGGTTGCCAAAACAATTATTCAATTCTGAATTATACCCGGTTAGCAATTTCAATCTCTTTATCCGTTTGATTTTTTTTTTCCTTTCATTGGATTGTTTTAATTTTCTCTTGTTGTGAAATTATTAATGTTTCATGTTAGTTTCAGTTCCAACTTAGCCGGATAATTTTTGTTTTTAATTTTATCTTTTATGGGTCATTTTTGTTGTTGATTTAGCATTTTTAGTTTCTGGGTAAGGTTGCTGATCATGATCTTTCGTGTTTGAATTGTCTTGTATGATCTTTCTCTTTAATATGTTGACATTGAAAAGAAAAGGATTAATTTTTATTTGGTAAATTCTCGTATTTTTATTTATTTATTTATTATTTTAATGAAATCTGTTGAAAAATTGGTGGCTGAATAAATATTAAATTGTGGAATTTATATACGTAGGATCAACAGAACTTTGTTATTTCTTGACTGGGGTCGGGTGTTTCTTGTTAATTGGATCTGACATTGTGAATGGAATTGACAATGTGAAGGAAAGGTCTAGGATGAATGAATAAGAAACTCCCTTCTAATTACAGAATCAAAATGAGAGTAATTAGGAGTGTTTTTGTGAGTTTCGTTAATGTTGATGTTGATGCATCTTTCTAAGATGGCATTCTCTGTTTCTTTCATGTCATGTTAACAAGGTGTGTAGTAGAGGACATAATTTAACATTTTAATCCATTGTATCGGCATTAGGATGTAAAGTGAAGTCACACCTCAATGTTTGTTTGAGAATGAGGGAAAGCCTCGGTAGAAAATGCTTATTTACAACTTCTCATATGATATATTTTATGAAATGTTTTTGGGTGAATAACTTCTTAGGTACATGAGTGTGGAGGGGGTCAGTTTG